>WJFA01003930.1:0-11671 GCA_009870155.1 Pseudobourletiella spinata | reverse complement strand
TTTTTTTATAGATTGTTGGCTATGACAACACTGCAGTACCGCCACATTACATTGTGAGGAACTCATGGGGCACTGCCTTCGGGGATAATGGATATCTGTACGTAGCAATGGGCTCAAATCTGTGCGGCATAGCGCGGGAAGTTTCTGCAGTGACTGTGAAATAGTTCAAAGTTATTGCGTAGAAACTTTTTGGTACTTGAATTTTGGAAGTTTTTTGTACGATGAAACTTTTTAAGATGCAGCTCATGCGTCTTGGGGGCCATTCGCATTCTGCAGGATTATGGTCCTTAATAGTTAGCTGTCATCTTCCTCTAGCCTTTTTTAGTAAAATATATCCAATCCTTGTTGTCATTATGTTTTGTTCAACAGCAGGGTACAATTAATCATTGCTTGTATGCAATAATTAAAATTTTGTAAATACTGTGGTGGCATAACTTGTACTGTGATTGTTTAGTGTTTTTTCGTCTCCTAATTTACAATTTTGTAAAGCTGTAAAAATGCCCTACTTGCAATCTACCGAATGTACATGACTCAAGGCTATGTGCAATTTGAAAATTCGTCTGTCGCGTTTTTAAAACTGTGATTAGTAATTTTATTCGATCAAGCATTTGTTTTGTGGGAGAAGGAAGGAATATCCATAATGAGTGCCAAACGCAACTAAGGCAATAAATAACGGAATTATGGCTCGATTTTTAACTGAAAAAAATGTTTTATTCATCCATCATTTTGACAGGTGTTTGACTGAAGAAAGGCATCTTCATATGCTGCCAAATGTATATACTTCCTGTCGCACATTTCATAGCTTCTTAAATTAAGCTTTTAGTAATGATTATTAAGGACGTATAGAGACCAGTATTCATTTGTTGTACCGTGAGGTTATTCTTTGGTTAGTAATTGAAACAGGAGCAATGTGTGCGGGGGATTAGCACTTTCTCTTGTGCTTGAAGTATAGTAGAACAATCCATATTTTCCTTGTCAGGAAAGTTTACGCTGCCGGTGTTTCGTAAAACTTCTTTAAATTCGTATCTGCAATAAAATAACCACAACATCAGCGAGAATTGCCTCAGAGTTTACCTCATGCTTTGTTTTACTTTGTTGTAAGTGTTTACTCTTTGTGATGAGTCGTATTGGAGCATCAGGTTTTGATGATTTGTCAAAGAAGCTGAATCGCCGACTTTGGTATCGGATCACAGGTGCCTGCCTGGCTGCCGGTGCTTTAGCATTAGCAACTGGTATCACAGTGGAAGATACAGGGACCATGGCTAGTCATAAAAACAACAATTGTAATTAAGATATCACTTTTTGTGAGACCTGAGAAATCTATGCGTTTCCATGCACATCACCGTGAAAAATGATAACTATTAGAAATTGACAGGTTTGAGACTATGGGAGACTGAAATTATCCATAGATAGTAGTCCCATCTTACAGCAAAGTTCTCAGAAATCCTGAACTAACTTGTACATGAATAACCCATCAGTCATTTGATTAAAATGTAAAAACAGAATGGCGAAATAAAAAATAAATCCAGATGACAATCAATGGCGCGAAGCTACAAGTTTTAAAGTCTCAAAATATTTGACTTTTCAGATCCATCACTGTGGCTGTCATATGGATAACGGTCGGAGGAACAGATCAGATTAGATAACTTCCTTCATCTGATATGCTCTCGAAAGTTGCAGATACACAATAATAGTAACTCGATCGTATGTAAATCTGCAATGTGTAGGGTTAATCCCTTATCTGATCTAATGTGATATTGAGCATATCAGATTTGCTTTTTTCATCTCATCTGACCTAAATCTACTGCTAACCAGATAATCTGCTGTTTGCAGGGTTCATCCCTTACCTCATCTAATGTGATATTGGACACATTAGATCTCCATTACATCATCTGATCTTATTTAAATCATTCTGATCTGAAGATTACAGATTACCAGACCGAATCTGTTATTTTTCTCGATCCTTCCGGAACATTCTTATTCTCCCTTGAGTGAACCAGGATAGCACGACGGAGATCACATGACTAATTCGCAAATTCTGTCGTTTTTCGATGAGTAACTCCAGTCAAGGATTTTGCCATTTCCCCTTTTTTTTTACTCAATGACCATAGTCATCCCCAAACTCATTTTACCGCCCCCTATCTCTTTAGCACTGCGGCTTCGTTACTTCCTCCATGGCCTGCCTGTCTTACTCTTTCAGATAACAGAGATACGTATCCCAGCTCCTACACCCGCCATGTGGTTGTAATACGTTTGATTGAACGGCAAACCTGATGAAGGTGTTGTGTTCTGAAGTGGAGCAATTCTCTCGTCCAAGTCGTCGTCGTCGTCGGATTCCAGTAGTGGAACGGTCTCTGGGGTGAGGAGGAAAGATGTCGCGGGCTCTGGGGTGGGTAAAGCATCTGCCCCGTTGCACGAGAGAAATTCAAAGTATGCACAGAGCACTACAACTGTCACTACCACTCGGACTAGAGACCGTGGGGAGAACATGATGGGGATATGGGAGACCGTTTATCAATCAGGTGCTAAAGAAATCAAGGACCGTCTTTTCAACTGCCGTTCGCCCTGATTATTAGCAGCTTGTTTGTCTTTGATTGACTGAACACTAACTGGAGGAGACCGTATATATGTAAGAGATAGCGGCTATCACTACTGCGTTCTTGTGAGGCACACACAGAGGAGATTTTAAGACAAGTTGAAGCAGACCAGTGACTCATCAATCCCTTTTTGGAAGATGTTAACAACAACTGGGAACAAAATATGAATTACAGCTGAACCTGAAGTCATTCCTTGTAGTGCTACTCACAGGTGATGCTGCTCAAGCCCCTGCCCACGGCTTTGCAGCTCTCATATATGATGGGACAGGACAAACCCTTGCTAGGAAACCTGAGCATTTCGTCTTCATGCAAATCAGGTAACCAACAATCCATACCTTGTGCGGGGATACGCCATTTTGCCCTGCACATGAAATAAATCATAGGGAAACGCAGCTAGTCATCGTGTGTTTGTATACATATATATATGCAGTTTTAGCGTTTATATTACAAGTAATGATAGTGTGCGAATATGAGCGTTTTGAATACAGCCATACTGTTTCTGCTCTCTCTCTCTCTCTGTCAACAATCATCATTTCGTGCGGTGCATGAGATAAATTATTTAGCTTTTGTGTTATCCTGACGTTGTTGTCGCAACTTGTAACACCTAGCTAACAGCTTCCTCACTATAACCAACAACAACAATGTGAACGCAGGGATCTCTCCACCCATCCATGCATTCGGGTGAGGCAAAGACAATTGGAAAACGAAGAGTTATAGTCTGGGCATCCCTGTAGCTTAACCATACATTATGTACTTAATAGGACGAGAGAAGAAGAAACTAGATGAAAATTCTTTTCGTATGGAGGTATTATAAGGCGTATAGAGTGCAATAGGAGGACACTTTCCTATAATTACCCAGAGGTTAGTGGTTGACTCTTTGCCATGACTAACCCCTCTCGCTACCTTCGCTAACTTTCCTTAAAAGCACTGCCAGGGCCAACCTATATATCAATTTGATGGAATTGTACATAGTGCATGCAAATTGGAAATTACGTGAAGAGCGTTTCTGCACACCACCAGCCGCTGCACTCTCACGTTGTCTGTTTATAAGTTGTCAATTTTTATATACGCAACGGTCGGTTTCATGCTGCACAAGGTACAAGATGAAATCTCTAAGTGGACTGTATCATACTACCGCTCCCTCTAAAAGCTTTCTTCTCTGTGCAGCTTCATCTCTCGCTTCATCATCATCACCACCACCACCACCGGTTTGAAGTCGTGAGGATGGTAAACATTACAAGTTCTCTCGCTCACATGACTGCTTTAAAGTGAGACTCCCTACTGCGAACTGCATGGAAACCGTTAGCATTAGCATCTTTTCCCTTTCACAGGAACAGAACACCCGGGTTGATTGAACTAGGAAATTTACATGTACAAGTTCTCTCGCTCAAATGACTGCTTTAAAGTGAGACTCCCTACTGCGAACTGCATGGAAACCGTTAGCATTAGCATCTTTTCCCTTTCACAGGAACAGAACACCCGGGTTGATTGAACTAGGAAATTTACATGACGGCTCACAATCACAACCATAACTAACATATAATGAGTATGGTGAAAGGCTGGAAAGCTGCCGGAATTGGAAGGAGAAATGCTGTAAGTGTTATTCCGCTGCTCAAATTTACTAGCTAGGGGACATATTAGTCACGTGCGCACAGCGCCCTCTTAAGGATTTAAAATGCGTTTTCGTGGTACTCACACACTTCCTCCTCCCTTTGCATGAATGCGTCCCGAAAATTTGTGACCCGATGGAGGGGTCGAATCTGACTGAGTTTCTGCACCTACTACTACGTGTGAGAAGTAATCACTATGGATAAGCTTGGCGCTGCATGTGGTGTCGGCGCTGTGCGCCGCGGACATCTGGTCATATGTTTCCGTGTGAGTCAAACTTCTGATACGTAGGTAGATTATCACTTCGAGGCCAATGGGTAGGTGTTCACTGAAAAATCCCATGCAAAGTCCCAGAAGGATTTACCATTTTTGAATTTCGAATCATTTTTCAAACCTGAATTTCCTCACCTAGGAGATTGGCATTATTAATGTTACTATACATGACCTCTTAAACCCACATAGTGTCCAGTCTATGTTAGGGAGCATGTGGGATCCCCCTCGTCAGTACGGTGACTGAAATGCCGCCAAAAATTTAAATGATTTATAACGATGGAAGTAAGTCGTACTCATTGACTGTGACTCGCGTTCAACCGCTGTTTCGCGAAAGTTTTCCTTCACCCAATGTCAAAATGCTGAAGCTTGAAGTTGTTCCCATTGCCAATAGTGATGTGCAACTGTAGAAATCTGAAACAACAGGAACATGGTGCTTCCAACATACTAAAGAATCAACTTCTTCGTGAGAGACATAGAGTAAAATATGACCACAAAAAACATGGTAAGCGTGGCAACAAAACACCCTTTATAGGGGGGTCAGTCAGGTGTCCAGAACGGATCTGGCGGAGGTCCTTCGGGGAATCCGGAGAAGGGCCCAGGGGCCCCATTTGGCCCTCTGCATCGGTTTGGGCTTTGGGGTGAACCCGTGGGCGTGCGGGAATTCCCGAGGGGTGGACCCGTGAGCGTGCGGTGAAGCCCTTGGGGGGTTGGGTGGACCCGGTTTTTTTTACTCCAAGTAGGAAGTCGGTTCTGAAGAGAAAATGTTCATTTTCTTCGAAAAGCCTTTATTACCACTTTACTGTAGCTAGATTTTAAAGCTCTATTATTTTATGAAGCTAGAATTATGTAGTCGCCATGTTACATTCGTTCACAAAGTTTTTGAATTTTGAAGCAAAGGTATTGCTCCTTTAAACGTTTTTTTAGAATGAGCTTTGTTTTGCCTGCTACCACGCTCGGTTTAGCTGTGTTTGTGTTTGTTGTGCATGCAGAGTTGCCATCTGGCGCTACTTTCCGTTTTCGTCCTTGGCCCTACGGAGACGACAAGTACTTTGTCACACGAAGTACAAAATCGGAATTTATTTAAAGTTGCCCGGTGTACCTTCAAATAACTTTAAATGCGCGGAGTTTCGAAGTTTTAAGTTTGAGGTATCCGTGTGAGCATGACCCGAACGGCAGCGTAACAACCAAAGCCTGCACTTGCTCTTCACTCCAAATCTAGCTTTACACAGTTTCATTAATGGACAGTCCTCATTCCGCCTTTAAGTATAATGGCGTAGCTCAAGTACCTGCTGTTTTTTTCACGTCTTCACTGAAGCACTATTATTCCTCCTCGAAAGAGAACACACTCCTATTAAGTGTGCTTAACTTTCTATTTAATTGAATGCGTGTAAAAGTTCAACGTCTTGACTCTGCGGCTCTCAAACTCTCAACTTACAAGGGGACATTGTCAGGTGTCCGCGGCGCACAGCGCAGAGCTTATCCATAAAGATTACCTATCGCATAGCAGTAGTTGCGGAAACTCAGATTTGACCCCACTAGAGGGTCACAAAGTTTCGGGGCTAATCCATGCAAAGAGTAATTAATGGGCACCCACTCGGTATTCAAAACTGGGAAATCCTTATGGGATTTAGCATGTAATTCTTCAGTATCAAAGGGTACCCTCTTTGCAACTGATGACCTCAAACTAATGATGCAAATCGGAATCCGGAATGTCGGAACTTTCCGGTTCCGACCCGGAATCGGAACAGAATTTGTTCCGAATTTGCATCCATATGATGGGTCAAATCTGAGTTGCCGCACCTATACTGATTTGCGAGAGGAAATCTTTATGAACAAGCTCTGCGCCGCACACGATGTCGGCGCTGTGGACATCTGACAATGCCCCCTTGTGAGAAGCGATGTGAATTCGAAAACACACTACAAGGACTGACGACATTGTGTACCCGAAAACGAATTGTCCGGAAATATGTAGGGAGATTTGGCTCGTGACTTGTAACGCAGTTTCCTTGTATAGTTGTAGCTGTAATCGACTCTTGATACAATTTGATGGAATGACGACTGAAGCATGTTCTTCGATATCCACATTTAGTAGCTAACAAAAATTGTATATGAATCTAGAAGTGGTTGAGCTAATGAGGAAAATCTTCAGAATCAGCAGGGAAGCGAAAGTGATATAAACATAAGGAAGTTATTTAACCGCAGTCGTGTACAAGCTACTGGTATAGAGTCGGTAGGGTTGTTCACGCTTTGGATTTTCGACTTTTTCACAGTTCTGATATTCATGACAATCAGTCAGAAACTGCTACTCATGAGGAAGCATCAAGAATAACGGCAACAACACACACGGGTCATAGATGAGTTTGGCGCCATTCAGAATCCCAAAAAGCTTGAGTGTTGTCATTTAGATGGAGCTTAAGTCCAAGTCGCACTATTAATGGGCTGATTGGCACGAGCATTAAAACTGCGAATAGTACAAAAATTCATGGAGTGAACACCCGTAATATTTTCAAGCATACAATTACTAACCTACAGTTTTGCAAGTTTATAAGTTGGTCGTGATGTCTGTGTACTCCTACCAGGCACTATAGCAGGCGCGTTTGCTAACTTTTCCCGGTTTTTGTATCTTTCGGTATGTCTGGTCGCGCATCATGGATTAGTTCGTAGAAGGGACGTATGCGCCTAGCAGAAGTCGGTGAAAATAGCAACTTTGACTTGAACCCCTTGACTACCTTTGTAAATGCGACTTGTAACTGTTTTTTACAGTACTCATAAATCCAGGTATTTTGGGTTGATTTAGTGTGTCAAGCTAATGAGTAAGGCAGCGGCATGGTACATGATTCTGTATTGTAGGCGGTGGGTTCGACCAGGATCGTATGATAGAATGTGGAGAATGGAAGACGGCGGAGACAGACAGCTATGGTCTCAAACTGACTGCAGGTTCACTATGCCCTGTTGTTAGATCTATTTGACCGTGTTCTATGTTTTATTGGTTCCATCAGCTGCTTTCGGTACCAAGGAAAAAGGTCAGTAAGCGTGATAGTGTATGTCCTGACGTGGACAAGGACCGAAATTATTATTACACGTTCTCAAGAAAGACGCAAATCTTTAATGATTTTCTCACAGTTTCATCCATTTTTTTGTTCGTACGACGGTAAATTGAGGAACACATTGTGAAACGGCATGTACAACAACGTATACAGAGATCGTATACTAATCACCAGTGTCAGAATATCACAAGTGCAACAACACCATCAGCACTAGTAGCATCTACTTGCTCTTCAACTTGTTGAATACGCGGCAGAGAACTTAAAAAAGGTTCCTTTCAGAAAGACGCAGAGGGTCTGTTTTTTGTGAGATGTATCAGTGAATATTTTTGCAATAGTAGCCCAACTGACAACTATATAGATTACATTGTTACATGATCCCCTTATGCATCCAGCAAGTAGACTAGCGTA
Organism: Pseudobourletiella spinata; assembly: GCA_009870155.1. Taxonomy (NCBI): domain Eukaryota; kingdom Metazoa; phylum Arthropoda; class Collembola; order Symphypleona; family Bourletiellidae; genus Pseudobourletiella; species Pseudobourletiella spinata. The sequence goes on along the minus strand of WJFA01003930.1, from coordinate 3,738 downwards.
GGGAAACCCATTTTTAAACCAGCGGTGTTGCAGATATTCCGATCCATGGCCAAACAATAATGTTTCAAGTTGGGGAAAAAAACTTCTTGTACAAATTACCTTATCAAATGCTAATTCCTCGCACATTCAGTCTTAAGATTGATTCTGCGAGCTCGAATTCCTTTGTGACGATTACAAACAAAGTCATGCGAGTGCGTAACAATCACGCGGAGTCGGACTCCCGGGCTTGACTTGGTTCACGATAGATGCAAATATTGTGCCCCGGTCGCACAAGATCATCTCATCAACAAAAATAAAAATCCCAAAACTTTTCAGTTTGATGATCTCACAACCCCAATAAATCGGATAGGCGATAGATATAATTTTTTTAGACACTATGGATAACTGCACCCAGTTGCTATGGCTTTCGACTTCGACTTTATATGGAACGTGCTAAGTGGAGGACCTTTTATCGTAAGCGTTCCACCCTTGTTTGCTCTTTAGGTCTATGTAAATCACAAGAACTACTGAAAATGCAATCAGTGCATACAATTAACATCTGCTAGTATCCCTCCTATTTAGAGTCATCAGCCACGACTTTAAGCTGTGTAGGGATTTGTACTCAACACTCGTGATGTTCTACACAGACTGCGACTGCATAGCTTTTTTCCCAAAATATTTTACTCGTAGTCTCCAAGCTGGCCGTGGATATAATAGTACTCCACCAAACGAAAGGCATTTACAATGTCTAAGCTAATACACCGCTAGGTTTTTTTCTGACTTAACCTAAATTTAGCCAAGAAACAAAATATGAAGGAAATCAACAAATATTGAAGGACTTGATTAGAAAACATAATTTCGAAAATGATCCCAGTTAAATTTTGGGCTTCAAAAGGGATGGACATAGTACGGGAGAATTTGGAAACGTATAACTTCCATATAGGATTCGTCGGGATAACAAGGCACTCCTCCAACTCCAACGGGGACATCGTTCAAGGTTCATCGGTGTTGTACTGATGAGATTCTGATACTCCAGTAGCTTTAGCAACACTATCTAACAAATGACTCATTCCCTGAGGAGTGGGGTGATGAAAAGTAATATCCTCCGGAGTCATTGTATAATAAAAGCTCCCTAAGCATCCTCACTGTCAGAATCTAATATCTGGTGGATGTTGGCGTTCGGTGAAATGGCGTGACCATTCACATGCCCATCTTTCTTGTAAGATATCTCCTTTGTTTCCACGAGCTGATAAGCCGGAAGGGAATCTTGAAGATTTTGCACTCGGGCGTGGATTAGCGTCCCAATACCCAGCATCGTAGCGAGTAAAGCGGCCATATGCCACGTAAATATGACGGTCACCATCATCATCTGAAAATTTAAAAAAATACTTCATGTCATCAGCAAAGCATACCATGCAGACTTCAGGTGAAGGAAGGGTCAAAAACTCACCTGAGAGTGATTTTCTTGATCCCACGGCTCACCGATCGGTGGGTAAAGAATGAATCCTACTTGGAAAAACCAGGTCCCTTGAAGTAAAGTAAAAAATGTCCTTGCCATCGCTGGTATCACGCTCTGAGGATAGTGCATCTCCAACAAGGTACATACCACACACATGGCGATGACGTAGAAGAGGAACATGTGAACCTAAAAGGTCGAGTACCGATTCAAGAGGTGGACATGACGAGATTTATACTTGAAACAATTTTATAAGCGCAAGTTTTTAAATCCCCATACCATGATATCCATGTGCGACCGTCCATGCAGATGATGGTAAAAAAGGAATCCTTCAACACCGTAAGCCAAGGCGGCAGTTATGTAGTCTAGTTTCGGAGGTAGATCCCACTTTTTGTAGTACAGCAGGTCTATGACTCCGTTCAGTCCGAAGAAAAAGAACATGGTAATATGTTGAGCGTTACCAATGCGCGTGAAGTGTCCATCTTCAAATCCTGTCACAAACTCTCCTACAACACGGTAACGGGCAAAGGCACGGCTATAGTTTAAAATAGTGGTAATTCCAAGGAAATGTCATAGTCTAAATTCCGTACCACCTTACCAAGGATTCCAATAGTCACTGCGACCACTTTCATTAGAGATTCAGTAGGCATGTTCCGTAGGCAGTGGCAGGGGAAGTTGCTTGAATTCCTGTAACTTGTGGGTCTGAACCTCTTCGCGTAAAAATATCTGGAAAAAATTAACCCGTTTCAAAATAAAAATCTCGAAAAAATAAGAAAAGCAATCTCGCCGTTAAAAATTCAAACACTGGATCCAATAAAATTCTGAGATTAAATTCTGAACCACAGCGGATACCTAAAGAACACATTGTAGAGCCACCAAGTGCCGAAACAGCAGAAAAACGTTCCTGGCACGACATGTCCCAAGAAGGTACCCATCTTGCACTGCCGAATTTACCTGAGAAGGAGCCAAAAAAATTATTTTCTCACTGGGATTATTATGTCAATGTTATTCCACTGTACTAGCTATAATTTGTACTCGGAGGAAACACTCCTGGCGGGTAGTGATCAGATTTTTAACCACACCATTCGGTCCGGCCAGACATGACATGACCCACAGTTGAGAATGCAGAATAACTTGAATGAGTAGACAGTTGTCCAAATTCACCTTGTGAAGTTCACTTTTGCAAACCCTCGAAAATAATAGGGTGTAAAAATTTGTTGCAAATCCTCCAAGTATGTTTCTGCACAAGCGGCAGGGATGATTTCCTAGTTTTAATCTGGGAAAATCTTATTGTCCTCTGGAAAACTGCACATACTTTGCCGCTAAATGGTATACTTTTCTATTCGAGCATGTGGCCCTCACGTATGTTTTTAACGATGGCGTTTCCGCGGGATCTTTGAATCGGTTATCCTCCTCCGAATTGTCTCATCTCAAGTAGGGCTAACAATTTTTAATTGACTTAAAAGTTCCCCTCATAATGACCAAAGTAACCTTTGCCCTGAACTTTACTGTGTCGTGGTGAGCGAAAAGTTACGAATATTCAATTATCATTATCGCTATAGGTTGTCTGCGTACTAATTTGCCGTCACGTTCTCGGTCAGCGTAGGGTTAATTAGTGAGTCCGTCGACTCACTCCGTAGTCAAGCATCATTCGAGGAAAGTGATGCTTAATGGCAGGGCAGTACTGACTGAGATAATCTTTAGATTAGTCATTCCTTCTAGCCCTACAATAGTGCTGGTAGCAAATTAGCCGGCACAAACCGGCCTGGGTCATTTGTCTGCAGTCACGTAGGCGGATGTGTACACCAGCAATACATTCATTCTTGTAGTATCGAAACCAGCATGTCTATATCTGTACCTTTCGTAGCGTTAGCCCCAACTTTTCTAACAGGCCTGACCACCAACCAATGTTCTGTTGTATTTTGTGCTAATTCCATTAGCTACGCATCCCGCAGCAGTAAGAGATGCACATCCCTCAACCACCTCCTCATTTGCTGTCAGTGCCGTTCGTGGTGGAAAAAGTTTTTGCTCCTCACTCTGAAAATAGTCTCCGGCTAACATCTTATTAGAATTGCAATGAAATTCGCTCCCTACTGTACTCTCTGTAGCGTTGAAATTTCGCTTCAAAATTACCGCTCATCCCCGCGCCAGGCGCGGTGAGAATCTAATGTAAAAACCTCAGAAATGCACCCACAACCCGAATTCTCTCAATAACTTGAGGAGCAAGGATTCGCTATGTGCTTTATCCTGAGGCAATTTGGTAGTCCAAAGCGTCAACACTGGAGGGACGAGATGGTGGAATA
>WJFA01003929.1:0-11672 GCA_009870155.1 Pseudobourletiella spinata | reverse complement strand
AGTCTGCATCTTTTTCTGCTGTCAGTGAGAACGCGCTTCAACTTTCAGCAGCGTCATTTGCTGCCAGCATCATGTTGCTGCTCCTCAGTGTGGTCGAGCCTTTAGTAATAAGTCAATTGTGATAACTCGCGAAGTTAGTCATTTCAACCCTGGTGCGCATCACACCGTTTGAAGGGGCCAACTGTGGGGTAGTAAATAAATGTTTGATGAGATATATGAACTTTTTGATATGGTGTGAGTGAATGGGTTGAAATGTTTTTATGTTTTACATTGGAATTCGCATGTCTTCGTTCATCCTCGTTCTTCGTTTGAAAAATGAGTAGGCAATAGGCTCAAGGCTTCGATGGGCTCAGTAGTGGTTTAAGGTGCCAATGTGAGCAGGTGGCTCCTTTTACACCACATACCGCACGCATACCGCAAAGAAACGTCTGTATTAGTGTACGTTTGCATGTCCGCGTGTTGGGTTTATTAAAATAAATTAATGCATATTTGATTTGGTTCACTGTGTGGAATTCCGGAGGGCTGGATTTTTTGGAATTTGTTGATTTCAAAAATTAAGAAGGCCATCGATAATTTTATACCTTGGCCCTTGAAACAATTCATCCATTTGGGCTCCTGTTGGGCTGTAAGATCACCATGGACTGTGAGTCAGTGACAGGATTGACAAAACCAGGATATTTTATTCGCTGAAGTGGGACTCGCCCTGCTCGAACGATTCCACAACCTGCGAATCGTGATGACTCGTTGTCGGCTAGGCATAAGCGGGATACTCCGGAGAATCCGAGTGGTTCATTTAGGTTGGGCTTTGCATAGGGGCTAAGACAGTTGGGTTGGAACAGACTCGGTCGAACGCATGAAACGCTGCTCAAGAGCGATTACATGGTTTACAAGAATACAAAATTCTGGAACAACAGCTTTTCTATAATTGAAGGCATCATTGGGAGAGTGGATTACAAAGGCGTGAGGAATTTTTTCAAGGTATGTCGACATACTGTGTGGTATTGTAGTGTCTCAAAACTATACATCACCATTATTTTTCCACTATTTATGTGAGGCATATCTGGCCAATTCGATTTTTCAGTTGTGTAAAACTGCCATAATTTCGGGTGTTATGGCTAAAGAACTCAAAAGGGGGTTAGATTCATCTTAGAATAACCATGCTACAGCTTAAAAGTTGGTCTTTTTATGGTTTTACCGTAATTTCGAAAAAAGGGAAAATCTTGAAAAGCGCCAAATTTGGACCCTTGGGAGCATACAAATTCTTATAGAAAATCCCATGTTAAATTCTCAAGATTGCATTTTCAAGAAATTTTAAATTTTGATTACTTTCAAATAGTAGTTTCAGGAATGATAACTTAAGGCTAGCGCATGCTCTCATGCAAAAATTGTGACCAAACCACCAAACATGTGAAAATTAGAAAATTTGTGAAAACGAACTTCCCAGAATTTGGAGGGAAGTTGAAAGCTTTTTTATGCTTAGAAATACTTTTAAATATCAAAGAAAACTATTTTTTAAAATACTTTTAAAAATTTTTTAAAAGATTTTCAAAAAAGCCCGTTTTTAAGGCTATATTGCAAGAAAAAATAATTTAAAGCATTTTAAAGCATTTAGTTTTGAACTTTAAAGCATTTTTGCGGACAGCTTAGTTATCACTTGCATAACGAAAATAGTAGTGCCAAAAATTCTGTCCATCGGGTTTAGTTGGCAGCCCGAGTGTTTCTTTAATGAAAATTGTGCAAAGTTTTTTCGTAACATTTTAGCTATGCGTATTCAGTAGCGCAAATTCTGATCGGTGCTTTTTGCTGAAATCTGAGAAAAAAGTACCAAGAAATCTCAGATAATTGGTAGTCTCAGTTCAATTAACAATTAAAACTAATTGTTAATTGCTAATTCTCGAATAGTCGAGTAATTGGTAATTATTGGTAATTCTTATTTGAAGTTTATTTTCCAAGTAATTGCAGTTTTTTATTCTCAATTGAGACTTGATTTTTCCATCAAAGTAATTAGTAATTTTTAATTGAGGCCCAAGTAATTGACCCGTCCCTGCACCCGACATATGTCGGGTGGATTGCACAGATATATGTCGGATGTTGGGTGGATTGCAGTTTCCCTTTTAGGCACTACAGTGTGATTTGTAACTTATTTGTCCTTTCGTACGTGCGTTCATAAAACGACACTTGCGTGAGGCGTTGACTACTGTGTCACAGACTAGCAAAGTCAAAAGACTGAACTTCGGGGTGACCTGCCATATGTATCTGCTTACGATCTTACGAGGCGAAATATGTCCCTCGAAGACTCCATGTGTATTTTTAACCGGCGTAAAGTTAAGTTTCTTTCTTCCGTTTCCAAACTTCGGTCTTCACACTGCAAAATGCAATTTTGGGCGGCGGTCTTTTCTTTTGAAGCAAAGTGACTTCCAGGCTTAAAGCCTAAAAGCTGTCTTTGTACTGCGATATATTTATATGCGATGTACCCTCAAGTGCACGTCCGGGCCCCGAACTCCCGCACTGTCTATCACGCTGCAATGAAGGTGTTTTCTCCGGAAATTGAAAGATAACGAGGATAATTAAAGCAATTGAGATTGAGAGAATGCAATTATGAGAATGTACTATGTACTATGTAATTGTATCATTAAGGTACAGCTTGCTTTACAAGCTTTCGGCTGCATCAGCCATCCGCCGCTCTATAATTTTTACAAGCATCTAACAAATAAGTGAACATAACGAGCAAGTTGTTGATCTCTATGGGGATTTATTCCGCAGAAATAAAAGTAGTAAAATGAAATAAGTAAAACGGACTAGTATGTTTTAGCTCTTATTGGCTTCCCCGGAGACTTGTAACAAGGCCGTTTTGTTAATCATTTCGAATTCGAATATACATATATACATAACGTACGAGTTACGATTCGTAACTACGACGTCTGCAAGGGCGCCCCGTCACAAAGTTAATCGAAGTCATCGTCATGTTTATCATATGAGCATTTAAGAAGGGAATATACTTTTCTCCACAATTGCTTCACATACAGACACAGTACATTTTTGCGCCATTTAAATCCCCACCGAAATTAATGAGTTACAATCTCGGTGTAACGGCCTCGTGTAATACGGCCATCTTGATGTAATGGTCGATTTCCCTTTAAGGCTTTTACTGTTTGATTTACAAGGTTTATAACGGTTTTTCCTTATAATGGTCAAATCATCTGTGTCCCCTGAAGACAAAGACGGTGCTAAGGAGATTTCACTGTAGCAGCAATTTGAAGCGGTTCCTGTACCAACTGGTGAAAACCCAACTCAAAACTTGGGGTTCCTTAAGGATAGAATTACGGACGGACGTATGTACAAGGTATAGCGATTAAGTAGCTGACGCTAGTTGATGAATGGAAGTTAACAGGCTCAATCATTACTTCCCACAGGTTACGGTCGCAGCAGTGTAGTTTGTGAAGTTGAACCAAGCCTGGAGCTTCCGACATCAAACGGAAGATGTGTGTAAAATGAGCATACGGCTTTTCTCCTTGATTTTTGGCTCCAAATTTAATTTCTGTTGGGACTAGGTAGACAAATAATTGCTTGTGGTGCCAAAGGAGTCCTAAACTGACTTCAAAAATTTATATTTCCGAGCTGATATCGGAAATAGCGGAGGTAAGTAAATTTTTTACTTATATTTAAAATAAATAGAACTTTTGACGTTTGACTTAAATTAAATTCTAAAAATAAAGGTGTAGTTGATGAATTTCTCCATTTGTATTAGGGGGGACTTGAGTGACGAGGAACTGTTTGATTAGAATGGAAACTGGGAGGGAAAGCGGTAGTGGTAGGATGCCCAATGTATACGACAAACTTCGGGACGATGGAACTGCGGACTCACAAAAGTTGCAGGATTTGGACTACGAAAATCTCATAAAATTCATCAAGTCGTCATTTCCGAGCAGCTTAAAAGTGAAACGGGAGACAGAGGAGACTTTGAAGCGGGTAAAGGATTTCAAATTCAAGTCATTAAGCAGTATAACTAAAAGTTATACTTATGATTCTATGAAACGCAAAAGAAAGCTTTGAAAATAATTAGTTAGACAGACTTTTGTTCTGGGTCGAGGTGGAGCGAAAGGCATGACTGGGAAGCGTAAAAAGACAAAAAATAATCAGGCTGTCAGGGGGAAGAGAAACATGAGGTTCAGAGCGACGAAGAGCATCCCTCCAATCCTACCTTATTCCGATTTCCTCGAGTTGAACAACCTGTGGAAGGCTTACATCACAGATATACTGAGGTAATGAAGGACTTGACTCACTATTAGTTATCTGTGTAAACATCTGCAACTCATATCTGTAAAGTTCGATTGTCACTGACTCTAATTTGAATGTGGTGCTGCAGGGGAGAAAAAAAAGTTCTAGACATTCAGCAGCGATTGAATCGTGCTGACCTGCATGGAGCATTCCTCAAAGTGGTGGAATCCCGGTGTGACTCGTTCGTCGGTCTTGAGGGCATCGTGATTGCGGAAACCAAGAATACTTTCTGTGTCATTTCTCCATCCAGCCGGACTCGAAGTAAGTTGATCAGGTTGAACGTATATGCTGTGAGAATCACTGGAGTTAATTGAACTGTCAATTATTGCAGTGCTGCCAAAGTCAGAAAGTATCTTCGAGGTGAGCATTCCTGAACCATCAGGAGTCATGCGAATCTCAGGTAATGCCTTCGTCAGTCGACCGGCTGAGCGGTCCAGCAAGAAAATCAAGAGCTTCATTGATTTCCATAGGCCAACCTGTAGAAAGTCTTCGCAGGGGCTAATGTATGCTCCGAACTGATGGACATTAGCTGATCTTCTTCAAGTTTTTTGAAATAAATAATCGAAATATTTTTAGCAGATTGTGATCTCATTATCGCCTGCATTATTTTATATATCTAATCATAAATAAAAACGATATTTATAATATTCCCGTATAAATGAAGGTCACATGGTAATAAGCACTTGCTCCACATGACTATAATCATAATCACACTAGTAAACACCGAGATACAGGAAGGAAGCTCGACTTGACTGGCTAGGGCTATTGTTGGAGAACGTTAACGAATTACTTTTGATGACAATTTTTCATGGCGCACATGGAAGTTTAGCACATCTGCTCGTTCACTACTCTCCTTGGCCAAACTTTGAATTCGCCACCTAGCACCAACTGCCGAGTAAAGTCAAACCAACAAAATGCCCAACGCCTTTGTCCGCATAATCTTGGAAGCTATATCACCTGTCCCGCTCATCAAAAGTGTTAAAAAACTGCCGCGATTTTGCTGGATGTTAACAGTGGAAGCATTGCTGGTTCCCTCATTTCGCAACGAGTGGGGGGTGTACCGTACTTGGCAGCCGAGCCTGGAACCAAATCTAATTTCTCGGGATGAGAAGCGACGGCACCGACGGAAGCAAAAACGGATTTACTTCCGGAAGCTCCAATTTTACAACCGTTACAATTACTTTGGTGAGAAATACAGAGGTATGCCCCATGATCATGAGAATTGTGCCCGGCTCAAGTTCAACGTGGGAGGTCGGATCTTTGAGACGCAACTCCGCACCGTTGCGGCCTTTCCCAACACACTCCTGGGCGATCCAGAGAGAAGACTACCATTTTACGATCCCATTGCTCAGATGTACTTCTTTGACAGAAGCCGTTTTGCGTTTGAGGCAATCTTATACTTTTATCAAAGCGGTGGTCGGATTCGACGACCGGATGAGATTGACATAGGATCATTTTCGGATGAGATCCTCTTTTATGATCTTGGGGAGGATGTTATGCATGACTTTAAGAATAGCGAAGGGATTTACGAGGAGGATGACACCAAGGTGTTGCCAGTTAACGTCTTCCAGAGGAAGATTTGGCTACTTTTCGAATATCCTGAAAGTTCCCCACAGTCCTACATTGTTGCTATCATGTCTGTTCTGTCTATTGTCGTCTCCATTGCGGCCTTCTGTATGGAAACAATGCCAGTTTTTCAGCCATCGCATCCGAATGATGGCAGGAACCGGACTCATGAAGAGATAAGCACTGAGGATTTACTGGATGAGACGGATATGACAGATATTTTTAATCTAATTGAAACAATATGTGTCTCCTGGTTTGGCATGGAATTCCTCTCCCGCCTGCTGTCCTCCCCATACAAACTGAAATTCATGACGGACATGATGAACATTGTGGACTTTATAGCCATTGCTCCGTACTTTGTCCAGCTGGGAACTTCGACGTTGGACGACTCGAAAGTGAATGAGAACCTGAACCGTGCCACCTACCTGAGCGTGATCAAAATAATTCGCTTGGTTCGAGTCTTCCGGATTCTCAAACTGTCCCGTCACTCCACTGGGCTTCAGATTCTTGGCCTTACTCTAAAGGCTTCATTCCGGGAGCTCAGTCTGCTCATTTTCTTCCTCATGATTGGCGTCGTCCTATTTTCCAGTGCGGTTTACTTCGCGGAGGTCGGACCCAATTCTATGTTTCCCTCCATCCCAACCTCGTTTTACTGGGGCGTGGTCACAATGACCACTGTGGGCTACGGTGATATGATTCCGCGAACTACTTTCGGCAAGCTAATAGGAACGATGACGGCCGTGGCTGGTGTGCTCACAATTGCTCTTCCCGTCCCAGTTATCGTTTCCAACTTTAATTTTTTCTACCACCGCGCCACTTCTCGTGACACGACTCAAGAGGTAGCAAATAATGATCATGTGCAAATGTGCCCTTACTTGCCTGGAGATGGGATCCACCCCGAAGTTGTGAAGAGAATTCGGAGGAGAAAGCATCGTGACAAGTTTGGCCTTTCGTCCGAAATAGCCGTGGATGAGAATAGCTTTTCCGAGGATATGCTTTTGATTCAGTCGTACGCAGGAGGAGATGTGCGCGGTGAAGAAAGACAGAGAAGTTCAAAGTCAAAGAAGAGGAAGACCGTCGTCTTTAAGAACAGGGACTCAGACAGCGATAGTGACTCATCCTTTGAAGCTCTCAAGTTTGAAAACCGAAAGCCAAAACAGGAAAATAAGGAGAAACGTTTGCCAAAACCAGAAAATCAGGAGAAAGTTTTGCCAAAACCCCAAAATACCTCACCTGAAATTATGCCATAACCAAGCCCACCATACGGAAATATTAAACAGAGAATTCTAACGGGATTGACAACAAAAACCGCCTTGTTATTCCTTTTCGTTCGCTAATGCGGACAATATATGAGAAGGCGAAGATTGCGATGATGATGAATCAGCAAATGGAATTGCTAAAATAGTGTCATTGCTACAGTTGTTGAAAAATTAAATGCGACTGAAAGGTCAACCGGTGACCCTCAATGGTTTTGACTGGTTTTGTCAGACTTGATAACGTTAAAACGGAGTCCTTAAATCGGTCTCTATCAATTGAGAAAGACGTGGTTATGAAATTGGCATGTTATAGTAAGGGTCATCAGACGACCCGTAATGACGACCCAACGGGTGTCCACCAATATGAATCTCTTGGAGTTCTAAGTTAGTCCCTATCGATAGGTGAATAACGAGTTAAAAAATTCCAATGATTCGGTGGGAAGGTCATCGGATGACTCCGAATGACCCCACCGATTTTGACCAATTTTAATAGGGACATGTCCTAAAGTTAACGTTTCCGGTTGGTGAACACTCGGTTGAAAAAAATCCCATCCGTCAGACTCAGTTTACCGTTGAAATTCCATGAGTCCAACTACGAGAGTCAGACTTAACCCGAAAGCCAGAAGCTTTAGAGAATTACACAGCTCTTGTCCCGATCGGGCCACTTACACGACAATCCATAAGGACACTGCTAGAATAGTTTTGCGTACTTGTGCAACTATTCAACGAATACGCTAACAAAAATAAGTAAGTATCAGCGTCACTGATGCTACTCACCTTGATCTTAAGATGCCCAAGAGAATGAGGAGTCAATGTGTAAAATTAGTTTTACATGCTTTATTCCTCAACTTAATAATAATATCTATTTTAAAGTTTTTGAAGGTTAAACATTTTCAAGTCCATTTTAGATCGTACTAGCACTAAAAAAACTTGAAATGCTGTTACATTTCATCTTTTGCACATGACTGTTCCACAACTTGGGATCATCTACCGTAATCTAAGTTGAACTTATGACCTCAACGCACATAAATTCAATAAAACTGCCATTAATACTCCATAAAGTTCATTAATGCTGACCCCACCACCCACAATAACACGTAGATACGACAAACCACACGAGGAGATTATGGGATCGTGACGGCATGACATAAAAGGATAAGCAACAATACAATACATTCACACGTACAAAAACAATGACTGACTGAGCTCGTTTAAGAAAATAGGTCAACTTACATATTCGATAAATATTATTTTTAGTTAAACCGTAGAAACATGAAGGTGAAAATACAAAATTAAAATTATTCTCCAACTATCCTCCCACTACTTACTACCATCTTTTCTAACTGTTGTGGAATCAACAACATCAGACTTTACATAATGAATAAACGTCGATTATTATTATCAGTTTTCCGGCAGCAAGTCATGAGATATTGACTGCCCTTTAGTTCCTTGACGCGTCTATGATTTGGAGAATGAAGAGGAAAATGTTGATGATGTCCAAGTAGATACTGAGAGCACCAAAGATGTATTCTTCCGGTGAAATGGAATACTTGTGCTTGCCACCGATGAGAAGCTGCGTGTCGAAGAGCAGATAGAAGGAGAATAGCAATGCACCGAGACAAGCATAAACAAGATTGACAACTGGGAACGTAGTTCTTGGGAGGAAGGCTACCAAGAATCCAAACAAGATGAAGATCACACCGGCGACCAGCAAGTAGCCTCCGAAACCGGTGACGTCCATTTTCGTTTGGAATGAGAACAGTGTTATAGCCAAGCAGACCACCGCAGTGATACCCACTGCCAAGATGACGGCATCAGCGCTGCAATGCAAAACAAAATCGCATTAGTCAACTCTGTTAATATTAGCAAAGTCTCCACGACTCAAAACCTCAACAGTAGGTTACCTGTAAGTGCTTGCAGCAGCCCCCAAGAGAAATCCTTCACAAATAGTGAAGAGAAATAGGAAGATGAAGTTCATCGGTGCCTTCCTTCTCACGCTCTCGCAACAGACCAAACAAATCATCAGAACAAGTGACATAACGAGCACTCCGATGAAAAAACCCGGATTCGTTCTCGTCCAGAGGCTCAGCGATGGAGAATAAAGGAACATTCCGATGAATCCCGTCGTTATGGCAAGCTGAACCATTAAAATCCCGTACACTTTCCTGAATTTTTAAAGACCGAGGTAACATTATAGAGAGAATCCAAAAATAAAATGGTCCTCGTGTTAACTTGACCAGTGCAAATATCTATGAAATTTTTTTCGAAACTTACCTTATGAAGCCTTGCCGAAGTGATAGATCCGTGAATTCATAGGCTCCCTGACCCATCCCCGATTCAGGATTCAGATTCCCTGTAAACCATCCAAGGTTATTTAAAAACCGAACCGATTCAATACACAGTTCGCACAATGAAAGCAGACAGACAAATCACCGACACGGGGACAATCGGTTGTAAAATTTTAAAGCATTACTTTTTGGAAATTCTGTCTGTGGATTACCGTAGCCTGACATTTTGACGACTTGGCACCCTTCCGAGCTTGATAGTTGAGATCAGAAGACTCGAGTTGATGAGGTAGAAATCTTCAGAAGATTTTAGTCATACGAAATCTGTAAAAATTGTATACAAATTATTTTTAAAGGAATCGCACCGCCTGAACCCCGTTTTGGTCCGCAGAAGAGTGAAGGCACACAGGTCCTAAAGAAATTTCCTAGAATAATAGTACTGGTGAACTAATTACGGAAAACCGCGAATATAATCCTGATGATTAGCTGCTCGAATACCACGAATGATTTGTTCAGGTCCACAAACTTCGATAACGCTTATACAACCGACTGAGTCAATGCATTAACGAAATACGATTGTGTTACGTAAATATACGGTCATATGAGACCTATCCTGACGTCATGATACACTCACTTATCATGTTGTCTCGTATTCGTCCGTCCATATCCTCAAATTGCAAATCATCTCCCTCCGTAAACAGTTTTATTAGCATGGAAAACGTTGAGCTTACGACAAAGACTAAGCTATAGCCACGACAACATATGTAGTCGATAGTGGAACCTGTGACTGGGTTATGTAACAGACAGGTTAGTCCGCAAAACTTACAACTCTTCTCCGCCAAAATAGGATATCAAAGGCAGAATGGCCCACACTTACGAAAAAACTGCCCACGTTAGAATAGTGTTTTATATAAGTTCTACCTCATACAGTCACGGGAAAATCTACAGATGTTCACATTCATACCATTTCATAACAAGAGGTTACTTTCAAACTCGAGCACATTCAGCCAAAACAATATGATATTACAAGAAGCTAAGCCTGCTACACGGTTAATGTTTATTTTCTATTCCGGTCATACACAATGACACCTCACATCATGATCATGAGATAAATCGAAGTGGACAACTGCCCAAAGTTTATCTTACCTGTACCCAATTCTGATTACTCACTTAAATTTGGGCAGCACACGCAATGTACAGTGTACTGAATTGTGTAATGAACTACTGATTTTGACAGAGAGATCCACCAAATTACAGGTTTAAGTCTTGTCACACAACCTCTTCGGTACAGAATCTCCTTGTCCAGAAGCTGAACACATTGAAACTGACTTGTTCAACGTGCGAGTCAGCGTATGTTAATAACACGAGCGATCTATCCAGAAGTGAGCTCCACGCAGGCACAGCTGATGGGAATTACTCGGGAATGTTTACGAACTGCTGAGAACGTTCGGGAAGTCACTCCGCAACAGTCCGCACACTTGAGTGTGCTTTGCTGTTTCCGTTTTACTTCAATAAGATGCAAAGGTGGGCCTCGTAGCCACTTAGCATGTGAAATTCAAATGAAGCGGGAATGTAGCACGAGCTCCGCTCCGTTACAGGCACAGGCCCACTGGTACCGTTACCCCGTGCCCGTGCCATCGCACAGGCATACACCATCATGCAACCCAAGTGCCCCTCCAAAGACAACCCTTAACATTATAACAACCACGCTTACCATCTGACCCGTGAAGAGCCTACGGTCGGTGAAATATGCACTGAAATAAGGCGAGGTGGGTAGGTAAACGAAAACCCAGACTTTTCCGTTATCGTCATTATATTAGTCAATTAAGGGGAACCACACCAGGGAAATATCCCGGGAAGCGAGCGGGGTAGTGCGGTGACATGCTGAAATAAACTCGAGTAACCGTGGAAATTTTAAGCGACTTCTTTAAGTTAAGAGTATTTTATCAAGTCCGCGTAACGTCGGTCATGGCTGAACCTTGACTTTGTCGCAATCATCTTCCTTATAATTACTTTTGGACCCGTGGGTTTTTTATGTAGACCATTAAGACCGATGAAATTTCGACCAGCTGCTTGAGAGTAACTTCATGAGGTTTCGACCAAAATGGGATTTATAGTCTCAAATTTTTAAAAAGTGATAACCAAACGATTCTTCTCAACGAGTACTTTCCAAATATACCAATGGTACCAGTCTGTGACCACTGGTACCAGAGATATAGGGCGAAATATGCAATTTTTGGAAGAATTTTTTTCTCAGCCAATGTTATACCGATTTTCAAAAACTTGT
>WJFA01003928.1:0-11673 GCA_009870155.1 Pseudobourletiella spinata | reverse complement strand
ACACACACACACACACACATAGATGCACATACCAGCATGATAATATGGCATGTATCTTCATAAGCACTCCCCGTTAAGCCCAACAACTCGCCCGCCGAGGCCTCCGGAATATGCAGAGATCCGGGACCCGCTAGGCATTCCTCAGCAGGGAGAGAATGTTCTCCCTGGAAATTACTGACAGAGGAAAAATGTACGGAGTAGTGAAACTAATTAAATTTTCCGGGAGCTAACTCCACGGCCAAAGTATCATATCCGCACTCTCTTTAATTTCAAAAACAGAGAGAGTGTGTGTGTGTGTGTGTATGGGTGTGTGTGATAGAGAGAGAGAGAGAGAGAGAGAAAGTAGTCCTCCGTCCTTGTTCCCCACATCCTCGCCAGCCAGACTTACCCGCCCCTCTCGCCCCGCTTTAAATTTTACCCGGATGAGAGAGGGGGTCGAGAGTCATCCGGGCTGAGGAGTGAGGAGCACGTCCGTGGGTGGGGAAAGGCAGCAAAGGAGGATTAATTAAATCAGCCTCTTCCTCCCTCTACATTGGGTAAAAAGAAGGGGAGGGGGCGGGGCGAGTGGGGTGGGGGTGGGTTGAAATGGAAAATAATCAGTATCTTTATTTTTCCGTTCCAACAACAACAAACACACTCACTGACCCCAGCGGTCATTGAGTTAAAGTTATGATCATGCCCATCATAAAATTCTATTCCAGTACCAGGCCGACTTGTGAGCCTCCAAGATATGGATTATGGCGGCATTAAAATGAAAATTATTCAACTAATAGCCAGTAAAAGAAGAGCTGAAGATATAATGTTGCGGTTTTATGTCCCGGCCCACCACCGTGCTCGCCGCTGTGTACCACACCGCAGCACTATTTGGACCAGACCCGACTTTCCCCTTAGTCAACAACCCAGACTTTCCCGCCTTCACTTCACCATATGTACTCGCCGTCCCTGTACCTCATACACATACGGACACACACACACACACATACAGAAACGCACACACACACACACAAACACACACACACACGGGAGCCGCAGACGGGCTGACTGAGCTGATGGAGACGCCGGTGCTGCTGGCGGAGGGAAAGTTACTACGTCACCATATTTTTGTCCAAGGGTAAAATTATCCAGTGGGTGGAGCGAGGGCTTTGGGTAGCGGTTGGATATTCCCGCTCAAATTTATGGCACAACAGGAGCATCCCTTGCCCAGGAACCCGTCCGATGTTGCTACCACTACTACCACCACCACCACTGGGTGGGCGCGCGGAGGGGAATGTAGACCTTGGCGGATGAACGAGTATATGTATAAGTATGTATAGGATTAGCCCCTGTACACATACGGACAGGACCTGCTCCACCCTACATACATAAACACACACACTTAGAAATTATACTGTCATTAGCATCCACGTACGAGTCCTCCCTGGCCACATCGGAATGGAATGTGCTCAGAATGCGGGATGGAGCCCGTGTGCCGGGGCGATAGCATAGCATGGCCCCCGCTTCCCCCGCCACACGCTCAACAATCCTCTATGTGGGCTCCTTTCCTAGGCCGGATGGATATGTATATGTATGCGGGCCAACTTTACATTTACACTGTGGCGAATTTAATTTCAGACCTCAGCTGCTCCTCCACGTATGCGTCGCTATCTCACTCATTCATACACAAATCCTCACACAGCCACCCACCCACACACTCACACACACACACACTCATACACAACACACACACACATAAACACAGGGTCATAAACACGCGTACTCACACGTACTGTTGGAAAAGCTCCACACAAACCAAATGGTACGAGGTACGACGTGAAGCATGGCCTGCGGAATGAGAGGGAAGAGGTGGAGCCGCACGATCCCTGGCTATACCGCAGTAGGAGCAGTTCTTCCACCATCATATCCATGACTTTGCTGGGAGATCAAAAGATGCGCAGCAGCAGCATCATCATCATCATCATCATCATCAACATGTGTACCAGAAGAAGATGAAAGGAATGCGAGCCTGGAGCGGGACAGCGACGTTTGGATGGAGGCAGAAGCGGGAAGCGGGCTCCAAATATTTTCGTCCTTGTTAGCTACTACTACCAACCGACTCGTCGCTCTCTTTACTGTATGTACACACTGGAAAGTGTAGCCAGACACGCACACACACACACAGATACACTCACATACACACACAGTGTAAGACGCAGGCACACACGCTTAAAAACACACACACCTAGACGGAGGCAACCATGTTCAAAACACACACAGAAACCAAGGGGCAGGTACACAGCTTTAGGAACACACACAAACCAAGACGCAGGCACGCACGTTGAGGAACACACACAAGCCAAGACACAGGCACACACGTTGAGGAACACACACAAGCCAAGACACAGGCACACACGTTTGCAAATAGACACATCAAAACCCGGACACACACGTTTAAAAACACGCACATCGAAACCCATACACACACACGTTTAAAAACACGCACATCAAAACCCATACACACACGTTTAAAAACACGCACATAAAAACCCAGACACACACGTTCGAAAACACACATATCAAAACCCAGACACACACGTTTAAAAACACACACACATCAAAATCCTGGTACACACGTTCACAAACACACATCAAATCCTGGCACACACATTCGAAAACACACAAACCAAGAAGGAGGTACACACGTTTGACTATACGCGAAGGCCAACACGCCGGCATTCCCGTTTGAGTACAAATACAACTAGACATGGCGTCCAACCGTCCAAGTGCACACATACCCACAAACATACATCCCCACACAACAACAGCAACAACAACAGCATACAGACAAAATAGTTGTGAACCATTCCGGCTGGTTCTTATTCCCGGGCCCGTGAGAGTGAGCCAGATAGAAATGTGACGCGGACACGGAGGGAGGACGACGGAAGGGCGGCGGGGGAGGAAGAGCGTACGAGAGAGAGAGAGTGGATTTAATGAGCGTAAGTATGTGTGAAAGGGAAAGTGTTTGGGGTAAATAGTATGTGTACATGCTTGTGTGAAAATAGTTGGGAACACGTAGGCAGAATTCCTCCTCACTGGGATGAGAAATGGGAGCCGTGTGGCAGCACTAGAGTCTGGGACCACCACGTTCACCAACGGACGGTCTTCTCCTCATTCTCATCTCACAGCATACACATATACTTCAGCACATATCACTCTCACTCTCAGGGTCCACGCATACACACAGATGCACACGCACACACACACACACACACACACACAGATGCACACGCACACACACACACACAGTTGGACACGCACACACACACACACATACAAGCGCACCCAAATACACAACCACATAAACTCAAACACCATACACCATACGCAGACATTTCTTAGGCCTACACTCCGACCGCTACATCATGAGATGGACAAAACTTTTTACATACGTATGATGAGGACCCGGATGAGAATGACCGAGACAGGGTTAGAGATACAGGGTGAGATGGAGACCGAGAGAGAGAGAGTGAGTGAGACAGAGTGAGTGAGATGGAGACCATTACCCCAGCCAGCTACATATATATAGCTATAATCAAGCTTTATTGAGTTGTGGTTTTAATCTAGGGGAAAATGATACCCGTGGGGGTCATTTCCCGGGCGAAACTTGTATGATTCCTCATCTTCCGACCAGTTCACCACTTCCACACTGTGAGAACGACCATCTTCATCATCCCACAACCGCTCCTGCTCTCTGTCTCTCTATTTCCCACTCTCTCTCTCTCTCTCTCTCATTCTATCTCACGGTCTCACCCACTCTCACCATACAGTCCGCCGCATTTACATAGGTATATACACATATACCCATAACAAAACATAGCCTACCCCTCAATGGGATAGGCGGTGGGGTTGAAACCATATCTCGCCCCGCCGCTCCCCCACATCCACACATTCCCACAAATGCTCACATCCCACCAGACGACTTGCATACCCACACAGAGTTTCAAATCCGAGTATATAGTACAAAACCGTCAGGAGGAATGAGTCTAATCTTGAGAAAGAAAACCCTGGCTTATTATTAGCCTCCCTGTCTATCTCCACCACCACCACCACCACCACCATGCTCACTTCTCTTGCCATACTATAAGAGGCTCATACCACTTTCCCACCCCCGAGATGAGCTCAATTGAGATTTATGAAGATTCCCAAGCCTCAATCATTTACCATTTGCTCAGCCGGAGCTCACACGTGCACATGTACGCATACCCACACAGGCATATGCACACAGACACACACACACACACACAGATCCCAGCTCTCCACTTGGATTAATACTAGCGGGAAAATATCCAGATGGAAGACTTGGAGAGAAAGAGAATTGCAATAATTATTACGGCCCAGCCCAAATTCCCCAACTGAATAACCACGGGAAGAAACCATGGTGATCCATCCACCGGTGGAACTATGGTTGAAGGGGACAGAGATCTTCCGAGGATCTTCGAGCCCTTTACTTTGCCCTCACCTCCGAGTGAGAGGAATCTAGGTGGGTATATACCCGTGCCTTCAAGTAGGATCCCCCCATAAACCTAATTGATGACCCATGCATTTGTACGGGAGAAATGACAGTGGTGAAGTCAACTTGGAAAACCCAGAGGCAGAGAACTTGACGGCATATAGAGTTGGGCATAGAATGGAACCAAATGAATCCGTATCCCAGCCATGCAGCGCATATTTTAGGATTCTCCTATTCTCTACAGCTCTGCCTCTGAAAAATGAGATGGCTTCCCTCCTATTTTCAATGGCCATGGCGGTGGGGTAAAGTCTTGCGAAAGTCTCAAGTCTCCCAATATATAATGCTCGGGTGGCGGGTTCCCCATCTTTTCCCTTATGGAGAAGGAAGGGCTTATACGCTGAGAAAAATGGGGGGGCTTGAGCAGAGTATTACATTTTCAAGTCTCCCGCGCCTCCAGCTCCGTTTACATACTTTTCCATTGCTCCTTCCTACCCCGAGCGGGGGATTGATTGAATTTCCCTATCAAGTGACGGCTTTTGGTCAATTGATCCTTAATAATAATGAAGGAGAGTTACTCAGGCGCGGAGGTTTGTAAAGTCGTCTTCTATACACTATACTGAAGGGGGGATTCAAAAGGGAACAATAATTATTACCAGTCGGAAATCCCTTTTGGAACATCCACCGAAAGGGCTTCCACCTTTCCTCTTCCGTTGGATCCTACCATGTGGGATATGGTGAAAGCGGACGGTGGGAACAACTCCTCATGTTCTGCACGGGGAAGAGAGTGAGAGTGAGAAGATGCGGGGTGGGGAATGGAAGATGTGGGGGGATGGGAAGCTTATCCATAACTGTCTCATTCATCATTAGTGAACCTTGTTGAATGGGGTAGAGTGTGTGTGTGTGTGTGTAGTGGTGAGGCTCCTTGGGTCGAGTCCCCACTTATTTTTTCACTCCACTCCCTCCGTACATCCGTTTCCAAGGACGAGTTCCTGGGAGGAGACTGAAAACTTTGAAATGGACGAAAACGAAGAAAACGACGACGACGATCCTATGGCCGTAATTTATAGCCCAAGTCACAAGTCCCGTCCACCATGCCCAATTGAATGATAGTGCGGAGGAAAAGCAATGTGTGCATGGCTCATATATATGACTACGTCGGCCTGCCTGCCTGTCCCCCCCACTGACAATGCAACTTCACTTTTTCTTCCCAGCAATGGGAATCTCTACGAGCTGTTTTCACTCCCACGTTCCAGCCAAGTGTTCGCCCCACACTCTTCCTGGTTCTCCTACACAACCTCCTTCCAGGGTATTCGGGAGCGGAGGAGGGGGAGGAGGAGGAGGATCTGGGATTCAAAGTCATCTCTCAACAGCCCAATCCTTTTGTCAGTCTTTTCTATACATGGACGAGAGGGAGCGAGAGAAAGTTGGAAGAGGGGGGGGCCCTGTGTGAGGGATTGTGAGAGCGCGGAAGGAGAGCTCCGAGCCCCGAATTTCGATGGGGATTCTTTGGCAGGAAGTGATATGAATGGGGCTATTCTGCTCCTTAGCGCGGACCCCCGCCCGCCGGATCCGTGTAATTCCATGGCTGCGTTCGCTCACCGGCTCATTTTGACGCAATTCCATAGCTCCAAACCCCCACCCCCCTTTTTCCACGTAGCCCCACCCACCCGAATCCACATAGTCTAAATAAAAACATGACCCACACCCACTTGAATCCACATATCCTGATAGAAACGTAACCCACACCTACCCACTTGAATCCACATATCCTGATAGAAACACAATCCCCACCTACCCACCCATATGCATGCCCATATCCACTCCCACCCTTTTACCTTGGGCTATATACGAAGGGTTCAGAGGGATGCTGGGAGAAGATGATGATAAGACGGCAGTAGTGAGGTTCAGAGATTGATCCCCACTGTCCCATCCAGCAGCAGAGCACTTGAGGAGTTTAGGGGAGCATATTAGCCCCAGTGTTGAAAGGTTGTGAAATTGGCCGCCTTTGAAAATTATCAACTTTATTGGATGAGCCCTCACAGAGTTGCCCGGATGAGGGAATAAGTCTATGCAAAGGGATCAGTATGGAGAAAACTTGGGAAAGTTTCCCACCAACTATCTCACAGGACTATCTTGACTCCAGGCCCAGACCCAGAGAATTGTTTTAACAAGTTTTTCATCACAATTAGTTGGGGAAATTGGTTGGTTCCCCCTTCAAAACCCCCGAGGATTTGACTTGCATATGCCAAAGTGATTTGTCAAACTTTGCATTTGAATAAAATCAAGTTATTCATCATTGTAAAAAATCATTATCCTTTGAAATACGGTTTATTGGGAAGGAAAAATTCAATTTGAAATTAAAATAATAATGATTAGCCAATTTCTTAACAACATGGTAACTACAATTTGGTTCAATTGGTCCACAGTCCAAAATTGCTTGCACGTAGGCGCAAAAGTTAGAGCTCACTATGGTCCTCGGAAAAAAACAGAATTTATACATTGGGTCAAAATTTTGGGTCACATCAAGATTCATCACAGTCTCCACTGACCTGATTGACCTAAAAATCTAAATCACCTTCTGGATAAAATCAGCTTCACACCTTCAACTTCGATGAATGAAACCTTTTTGGGCCTTACAAAATTTCAAATTAACATTTAAAACCACTTTGTAAGAATTCCACCTCGACTGGCCTCATTGACGCTACCTTGGTACTTGAATTGAATAAAACTGTGCTTTCACCACGACTTTCTCCCAAAATAAACTGGATGAGTGGATCTTTGACGTGGGGGATGGGACCGAATTCGTCCCTCATTCCCTTTAATCTCCCCACCTAATCATGTGTAGATACTCGAAAAACAATCCAAGGTTTCACTCATGGTGGGGGGTGGGGTGGTGGTGGTGGGAGTCGACTCGAATTAACAGCTGCTTTCTCCCACCGAGAACAATATGGCAAAGATTCAAATGGCAGAGGATCCTTAAAGTTGATGGCTTGGAATTATGGGGTGGGGTGGGGTGGGGAAGGGTGGGTAGCTGTAAGTAATGATCCCACCTGCGGGTAGTAAATCATCCGCCGTGCCCATCCACCAAGAACTAATCGTGCGAGCTCAAAACGTGTTGCGCCCCAGACACACAAACACACACACACACACACATACCACCACAGTCACACAGGCACGGCCTAACCAACTCCCCCCATCTGTCTTGAGCATCAACCCTGGAAGCTCCGTGAATGTTGGGAGCCGTTAAGTACCCCCATAAAATGATCCCCCACGATTTCATCTCTCACTCCCACTCCCATCAACATCCCTCTCACAAGAATAGCATCTTTTCTACTCCAGTCACGGCTGTGATGGATCCCTCAAGTCTGTTATCATTATACTCCAGGCTAAAGGTAGCCAAGTTCCCTCACCGGCCACGCATAACTGCTCCACATCAAGTTAGCGCCATTATTCCAATGGTGGGGCCACACAGCTCCAAGCCAGTCTCGCCTGGGAGCTCAGAACATGTCATAATATGAAGCTCAAGTTGGCAGGCACAGGATTTCCGTCCACCCCAGATATGGGAAATAATCATATAATTTATACAACTGGCTCCAAGTTGTGAGGGATTAGAGAGAGAGAGAGTTTGGGGCGGGAGAATATAAAAAAATCCAATGGATCCACCAACCAGGCAGGGATTTTACGACTCCCTCAAATAATCCCGCTCAAACCGCTCCTCTCCACACGAGTGGCCCTCTCATAACTCCCACAACTAAAAACTATATAAACGAGATAAAGCTACAAATTATATATTAGGGATCCAACAAGTGCTCGACCCGCTCCGGAGATAATACGGATGGGTCTGCATATGTGTAGTGTTATACGGACATACATCCATGTAGCCCACTGCTATAATTAAAATGTGCATGCGCTGTGAGGGAGGGCTAACAAGTAGAAGGGTTTTTCATTCGGCAGAGCCACTCATGCGTCTCACCAGATTACAGTCTCCGCGTCCTCATTCATCCCCGGCTTCTGTCATCCCGCGGATTATGACGAGGACAAGAGAAAGCGCGGGGGGGTGGGTGGGTGGGTAGCAGGCTCAATTTCATACGCCGATTCTAAAACCACACCCCCGAAACCCCGCCACCGCGCTCCCCTCCCCCCTCATTCAATCTAATGAAGGTCTCCGACCAGCAGCGGAGTTACGGTCCAACGCCCTTCTTCACAACATCAGAGGCGGAGGAGAGGAAACTTTTCGGGGGAGATTTTAATGAGGGAACATTGGCGGTTGGACTCAAATTAAATTACTCCGACGACGACGACGGAGATGAGAGGACGAGAATTGGCGGAACTCTAAATTTTTCGGGGGGAATTCCACCATTTTATCTCAAAAAATTGTCGAGGGAGAAACTGTGGAGTCTATGTCTGGCTAGGAAATACTGGAGCAAAGTTCCTGAGGTATATTTCACAGTTTTATAACGCATCCCGTCCTCACTTTTACCAACGGCCTCACATTAATGTTTCCCTAGCTGTCAGTGCGGAGGCTAATGTAGCTCCGAGTGGATGATGAATAGGCATTTTAAATTATTACGACTATTACTACGATGCACAGTCCACATGTGCTAAACACAACTCAGACGTAGGTCCCGCCCCCGCCCCAAATATCACGTAGTAACTCCAACGTCGGGTGTAATTCAAATTGACATTTATTGCAATGATATTATATTATTTTTTTTCAAAATGAAAAGGGCCGGGAAAAAATGGCGGGGGAAACTGTTATTATTACTATGTTAAGAGTATAAATTTACTCGAGAGATCCGCATCATTTCATCACCGTGTTCGTTTGAACCTTTTAGGATAATGTGCTTCCATATGTGGGCTACTCCGAGGGAATCCTATGATGATGATGATGATGATGATGATGATGATGATCACAATGATCATGATCATGACCCACCGCCTCCACAGTGGGAACTGGAATAAAATAGTCATAATAGTAGTAATATCCCATGCACGACCCACCCAACCCTTTGTACACATTGAGACGGGGGAGTGTGGAACACGATCGAGTTTGAACTCGTTAAAAACTTGTCCCCCGCCTCGCAACTTGGAAGATTCGCTATGGATGGAGCCTTCAAGGAAGGAGATAGGTGGAGGGTCTACGTGGATACGCGCACACAAAGATACACACACACAGTAAGTAATACGATAAGCCCACGGCTATACGGAACAAAACTCCTACCCTTAAATTGGCTACCAGAGCGAGGAGATAAGACGGAATGGTAACAATATAATTCCCATATCTCCCGCTCCCTTTCCCATCCGCACATGGAGAAAAGGGGATCCAACGAGACGATCTCCCAACCAACTGGAAACGATGGGGCGAAATTTCTGTCTTTTTTTTCGTTGGAAAAGGGAACCCACCCGCCAAACCAAAGAAAAAACAAGGCCTCACCGCCAGTTCAACAGGGAAGGTGGCTCTTCTATCCACATACGAATACAATGTTATACATGGCATGTAATATACATATTAGAACTACTAGAATCTTTCAAAGTTGGAACACGAGTATTTCCACGACTATGCATATCTGCTACGGTATACAAAGTAGGAGGCACACACACACACATATGCTAAAAACTACATCTTTTTAGTTCTATAAATATATACTCTTTTCCAAGCTTGTAATTTAGTCCGTAAGAGTAAGTTCGGAGCGGAGGAGTCGGGGGGATGTTAGTCAAGCGGAGAAGTTACAGATGAAACCCGTATCACCACTTTTGGCATTCACCGCGTGCCTTATGATAATTTTTTTCACATCAAGGCCTACAGTGAAAACCGAAAGGGAACGGTTAACGTTGTCTTCGTCGTCAGAAGGGACGGGAAGGGGAACTTCCCACACTCCACACTCTTCGCTCCATGTCTATGTGTGCGTGTGTGTGTGTGTATGTGTGTGTGTGTAAGTGTGTGTGTGTGTGTAAGAAGGGGGCAGGCAGAAAGAGCGCGAGAGTGAGACAGAGAGCCTTTTGGATGGAGCATAATCTTCCTCGCCAGCTCTGGATCCTCTGGACCAACTTGAACGATTCCGCCAAGGGATATCCCCGGTCTTCCGTCATTATTTCTCCAACAGACAGTCGCACAACCGTCCTCATCCATGTGCGCGCAGACACACCGACACACAGGCACGCAACACACACTCACACACACACACACACACATCCACACATTCCCATTCACAAAGACATCCTTATAGTTCTAATATAATCCCTTCCCTATCCAATCCCATCAACTCTTGATACGGCTTACAAAATAATAATAACAATAGTAGTAGTAATGTGAGGCAGGGTATGACAGTCTCACGGACGTGCCGCTGTATGGAACAGAACTGGGGGAAAGTGAAAGTTTTAGCATGGCTGGAAAGGGTGAGGAGAAAAGTGGGCGGGATTTAGGGGGAGATACTGGGAGAGAGAAATCAGAAATTTCACAATGCATTACATGGAGCCATACCGTGGGGGCTCATAAAATTCATACGCAATGACTTGAGAAGTACAGATAAGGTTTTTTTTCTTTTACTGTAACATGTACACATGCATATATATTTATATGTATATATATACCTATATATATACCTAGTAGTAATGTATAGGAGAATGGTCGTGTATGAGCCAAAGTTACCGCAAGATCTGTTACGTACAAGATTACATAATGATGATGATACTGCTGCTGCTGCTGTTGCTGCTGCTGCTGCTGCTGCTGCTGATGATGATGATGATGAAGATGAACGAATATGGAGCTTCTCTTTGTCTGCCTTCCCTTCCCTCCGCTCTTAGATCCCTGCCTGCCTGCCTGCCTCACTGTCTGTCTGGTCGGCCGGTCGGGCGGCCGGTTGGGAAACTTCTGGGATTGTCAGCCCGCTCCACGTAATATTACTCCCATTCCTCACCACTTTGCTCCAGTGGCAATGGTGGCAGTCGTCGTCGTTGTCGTCGTCGTCGTCCTTCACCGGTATGGGTCGAGTTGTAGTAACTTCTACTACGCAGAAGTTATTACTCCAACATGGGAGCCGGAGGGAGTGAGCGAGGGAGGGAGCGAGCGTTGGTAGAGTCGGAGCGAGATAGAGACGCAGTTGGTCCTCTCCTTTTATCTCCGTCGCTGGTAGTACCCAACTTTCTCCGCAGAATTCTCACTCTATCTCACTCACTCGCTTTCCCCT
>WJFA01003927.1:0-11674 GCA_009870155.1 Pseudobourletiella spinata | reverse complement strand
GACTATGAGTTTAAAGAGGGAAGTGGAGCAAGATAAATTCCACGTTCCTTCGCCTCCTTGTTCTCGCTCTCTATCTCTCTCCCTCTCTCTCTCTCTCTCTGTGGCTCCTTGGTGGAGTCCTGTGGTAAGTTTATCGGAAAATCAGATCTTGGAAATCCGGGCAATTAAGTATTACCTGGGGACTCTCGCCCAGACTTGGTCACACACGACCGTTGCACACACACACATGCACACGTGTATATGCGTGGAGGGAACTTTCATTGTCCTCGCAAATCCCATTATGGAGTTACTACCTCTGTGCCCTATGGTACACTTCCACTGTACCGTATGGTAACCTGAAGCGGAGGACTGACGATGGGGCAGGGGGGAAAGACAGGATTTGAGCCTTGATGCGGGTTGAGGGATGTGAACTCCGTTCTCTTCTTTGACTCATCCGATAAGTGAACTGGCTGGAGGCAACTGGAGACCAGGGAGACAAGATAAGGAGTTGGAAGGTAAGGAAGGGGAAATGAGATGGAGGGATGGTGACTGGAGGAGTGGATTCTAAAATACACTCCTTTAGGGTTGCCCCGTATATAACCCAGATAAAGCCTCCAGTTACAATAATAATAATAATAATAATCATAATAATAATTTTATCGGACCCACAAACTTTTGGGTTATAGCAATAGGAAACCAGTTGACAATGGCGGACGACATGATCGAGCGAAGTGAGCTGGTGGAAAAGTTGACAAAGTTTCACTCCTTCTACCACTATTCGGATACAATGTGTACTCACGTGTGAGTGTGTCGGTGTGTGTGTGTGTGTGTGTGTGTGTGCTCGAGTTAGTTCGAGTCAAACTTAGTCCGTCGATCCATGGTCATGCCTATCTATTGCCAGTGTGAGACCGATATGTATGTATATAAAGGACGTAAATGAAGTCAACTTCTTTATTGGACGAGCCATAGAGCTCCGAACACTTTTACGGACCTGTCTCCACCGCCTCCAGAGCCTTGTTACGGAGCATTACCACGGGTTCCATGGCCCCTAATACAGTGAGGAGTCAAACTTTCCCAACGAACAACGATGGCCATTCATGCAGACGAGAACATTTGGGAAAGGCCCGTGGAAGTTTTTCATTAAATTGGCAACTATCAAAATCTGTCCTATCCAAGCTTACAAAAGCATCCCATGCATGTAGGATAGTGTGAGTGTATATGTATCAACTTTGGATTGATACGAGCAAAAATTTTCACTCCCGCCACGCCTTACTTACTGCCGCCAGCCTGGCCACACACGGGGAAATGTTTGCCAAACATTCAGGCGCCGCCACACACGTAGAGACCACAAGGTGGTTGCCATATAAAAGTAAATGTATGGGAAAATCCTGTCGCAGAACCGGGTGCTATCTCCCTCACAGTGGTCTATTTTTGTCTCATTCGAATTCATAGCTAATGCAATTCACATGTAAGTCAAGTTCCAGTAGTACGAGTCGGCCAAGACCTCCACGTGGGAGTGAAGAGTCAATGAGTAATGAATGAATCCGCATGTTGAAGAGCTGATCCTCTGCATACTCACACTGGGAGTAGTCCATAGCGGTGGAAACACAAGGGATACGATTCATGGACAAGTAAATAAAACGCACATATACACGCACACCTTGCATACACACACACACACACACACACACACACGCACCACACACAAGCATACAGAACGCCCCCTTTGATTCGCATTGCGCAATGCTCTGAGCTCATTGTGGAGCATCCATGCATGTCAAAGCCCTTTGATATCATTTTCCCAGTCTGTCGGTTGGGAGCTATGGAGTGACAGTCGGATCATCTGCCATTGAAACTGACGTGCCGGACGGTATACTCACAGTGGCTTTTCCTGTTTACCTAATTATGAGCCATTCATCCCGGCCCGTCCCATTATTTACACCTGCAGGAGGCTAAAATTAACTCCTCTTTGATCGTATACATTCTCCTTTCCATATGCGTGTGTGCATAGATTGGCTCCGCACCGGTCCTGACTGAGCGACGTTGCAGGCGGGATGGTGCACGAAGATATTTTAATAATGAATATGCAACGCGACCGGCCCGTATACGCTCAAACAATCTGTCGTAGTCATTGGTTTCTAGCGTGAGCGTTTGTGTGTCTGTATGTGTGTCTATGGATGCGTGCGTGCGTCCATACTTATATGGTGAAAGGGCAGAAGTGTGGGGAAACAACACGTTGTTCTGCGCCCTCCGTCCACACAGTTGTTGGTATCCCAAAGTTTTGGCTCCAAGCTGTGGAAGGAGCGAGAACAGAGTACCACCCCATGTGTCGCTCATGCTCATTAGTCGGACAGATACGTACCTTACTCGCCGTCATCATCATTTCCATCCCATTCACACGGCCACCAGCTCACTCACCAGAGCACCATCAACTCAGACAGCATAAAGTGCATATGTACGCCGAACGGAGGGTACTCTTCAATTTATTGCAAAGACCCTATTAAATCCTACCGTGGTGGTGGTGGATGGTGGAAAGCCTGGTGGTGGTGATGATATGACAGGATCTTCTTGATCCTTACTAGGCTGGATTAGACCTTCATTATTGCGCAAGTCTGAAAAGGATGAAGATTGAAGTCAGAGCCTTGAGAATTTTCAGCTCTAACCTAAACTAGATCCTATCCTACTCCAAACAAATTAAGTTACCGGAATTATTGTCCCAGTCAAAAACTCCATGTGGAAAGTTTGTGTGGGGGTTTGAGCGGATGATACAAGCAGAGAGGTGGAGGACACATGATTGTTATTGTTATGGACCAGCGGGCTCTGAACGGTCCGGTGACCATATTACATGAGATGGACAGAATGGGAGCAGGAATTTGGAGCGAGAGAACTAAATTAATTTCTGTCTTAATTCAATTTCTTATCTCTGCTATGAAGCGTGAGAATGGATAAGGGTGGAGGAGGCGGACGACTGGGGGACTGAAAAGATCATGTGTCCTAACTCTCTCACAGTATAAATTCACCGAGGCGAAGGTTCCAACTCGGCTGCGAGCGTGCTGCCACGGCCGCCACCGCATTACTCCCAACGAAGATGGATGGTGGTCGCCATGACGTCTATATAAGCGCCGAGGCTCCTTTAGAGTCCGCATGGCGGAGGGAGCGCTGTAATGGGGAGTCTAAAGTGTGAGTGGACACTATTACGTATGGTGGCACGATGCTGGAACGTCGGGGTGGGTAATTGCAGTTGCAGGATAGTATGGTGGTCATTTCGGGGATCGGAGATGGAGACAATTATCATTGAGAATAATTTGTGGATTAGAGGAAGACGGTTCGGAGCACTCACCTTCCACATCCACGTCCCCATGGGCTGGCAAGAGGTGAAGGACTAAAAATAAAAGTAATTTCCAACTTGAACGCATCATTCTTCCTGCCTGCTGGGTGGAGTTGAGGACGTCAAATTCACATCATTTGAACCCCGGCTTCTGTCTTGGCCTGTAATTAAACAAAGTCCCAGCATTTTTATTAAGCTTTTGTCTAACTCCAGGCCACCAATGTCAACATTCTCTTTCCACAGACACACATACACGCAAACATAAATACATAGACGTAGGCACACATGACACATCTCGCACACATGCTCAATGGCAAATGTGTCCACCACAGCTCGTGCACGCCGCCACTACACGGGCTTTCGCCATTCATATAGCCCAATCCGTCAACCCGCTGTATATTATGTACAATTAAAGGGAATGTTTTAATTTCACTCCATGTCATTGCACTGCTGCCACAGCTTTCTTCCG
Source organism: Pseudobourletiella spinata (assembly GCA_009870155.1). Lineage (NCBI taxonomy): Eukaryota > Metazoa > Arthropoda > Collembola > Symphypleona > Bourletiellidae > Pseudobourletiella > Pseudobourletiella spinata. The sequence continues at coordinate 7,898 of WJFA01003927.1, read as the reverse complement.
CTACTTTTCCTCTTCTAATGATTTATGAACATGTCGCTCGGGCTGTCAAACGGAGTGCGTGCATGGAAGTGAACTGGATTAAAAATTCATTTCTGTCCAGTCAGGGGATGAGTTGGATTGGAAGTACTTGATCAGCCTCGTGGTGGTGGTCGTTGTCGTCGTTTTGTAGGATTGAAGATGTCCTTATGGGTATTCTCAGAGCACTATGGGTCTGCATGGTGGTAGAGAGGCGCCGGCTCCTGTGCTCACTAGACACAACGATGCAAGACCTCGAAGCATGGAAGCACATGGAAAATAATACCCTTTCCCTGCAACATACAGGGTTGTCAATTTTTCCCCGAACCTCAAGAGTTGCCCTATTAAAAGTCCAATTATTAAAACCTCTCTGTGTAATCATTGTCTGGTACTGCTGTTACTAGTGAAGAGAGGCAGACACCACATATACGTTCCGCCTTCAGAGCACCATGACACGAACACAGACGTACACACACTATAACTCCTACTGGTTGAGAGGAGACAAGCCATCCCCCAGAAATCCAATATCGATGCGAACAAGTGCGGAACAAATGGATGAGATGAGGTCATATAATCCCTGCGCAATTCGATGATAATCTCAAGTAGATCCCAGCTGAAGCATACACGGTGTTCAACCCGTCCCCGGCCTATGCTTCCTCCCGTCGTCGTAACAGTAATGTAATGAGCAATAAAAATCATCCCGCCTAATGCGGAGCCAATTAATGATCTGACCTACAAGAATACATTTGACTGTGGAAAAAGGAGCCTGAACCTGGAGCAGGAGTTTCGGACCCAACTGCCACTGCCACTAGTACGACTACTATTGCTACCACTACGACAGTCCTCCTACACCACTACCCTTCCATGCATGTTCCCCGTAATGAAATCCCCGGCGAGGGCTGAAGGAGTTCGTGACATGAATAAACGGATTTTCGGACTTGATAAGGAACAAAAGCGGAGGGTGATAAGTGCTCTTCCTCCGCTCCTTATCAGTTCCCCAATGTTCGCCTGTCAATTTGCTCGTCGTGGTCGTCGTCGCTGCCGCCGAACGTCCTCTATCCACTTCATTCATATGGGAGTGCGTGCGGGTGCGTGGAGAATATGCACCCAAATATTAGGGGACATGATAAGTAATTGCGTTCACTCCGGATTATTCACGTACTCATTACGTGATGATGGGAAGACAAGCGTAATTGCGGAAAAAATCCGGAGTCATGGAGAAAAAACAGTGAAAACTTGCTGCCCTGTCAGCAGAATCACATCCTCACAGCCTCTTATTCCACTTGAATGACTAATGGGGCGGAGTGCTGAACTTGTCAATATTTTATGGATCCCCCATTTATGCGCACATATTGCCAGACATACACATGCACAAACACACTGCACCCTTATGCACACACTCTGTAGGCACATATGCGCATGCTTACACTCTTATCACGCACACAAATACACACTGCAGACATATGCGCACATGCACAGTCGCATACTACACACGCACTCACAAACACAAATGCAGGTCTAATACTGCTAGAAAATTACTGGATTGAGCTTGGAGCCGGAATAATCATCCTCTGTGTGTGTACACACACAATCATATGAGAGTGAAAGGGAGAGTTGGAAAGAAGAGTAGAAAATTTCTCAAAATGAAGTTAATCAAGGATGTTGTAAGTTTCCCTTGCTTGAGAAGACAGCTGTTCTGATTGCATGGTAGTGTAGTAGTAGTAGTAGTAGTAGACGGCAGCGGCAGCGGTAACAGTGGATGCGGGGCAAGCGGGAAGGGAAATAGGACATACACTGATGACACTGCATTGTCTACTATATGACTCCCATTGAGAGGGCATCAGTGCCCGGAACACTGGATGTGTATTACTGGATCGGGGCTCGTTATGTACGCGGGTAAATAAAAAGGGGCGCAAAAGAATCCTACAATGACGACAGAACCGCACATCTTTCTCCTCTCTCTCTCTCTCTCACTCTGTCTCGTCATTTTATGATAGAATGCTGAATCACTCGCGCTCGTTAAATGATGCCCTGTCATCACGACATTGGTACAAAGACTTGAGGAGAAAATGGTGGAACATTTCTCGCCGGCAACTCATATATCCCATAAGGCTTACACCCTCCTCCCACCATATGATCCCTGTACATATACACTGCCTTAAACGTAGTCGCAGGGCCGTACGTGCGTGGGTCTATGGGCACACAGAGTTGTCGTAAAAACCGATTCCGGCCGCTCCACTATCATCCTCTCACTCTGCTGCCCTCTTATCTTAAAGCAGCGATTGTACCAGTGTCTCCGGTACTCGTCAGTCAGGAGAAGTCCAGGGAACCCGGAAACCTCTGTTACCAAGCTGAGAAATGCACGCACACGCACCCGGGCTAAAGCGCCGGAGTATACAGCGTGAGATAGAGAAAGAGGGAGAGAGAGAGAGAGAGAGAGAGAGTGACGAGAGAAAGGATTGGCCAATTTCTCCACGTCCCAGCCGGTTTAGCTTAATGCATGGCATTTCCCACAGAGTTATTATTATTATTACCCGCCGGCAACCCATGTTCCCTAACTGTGGGACATCGTCGGCTGGATAAGTTTCCACTATTTACTCAAAGAGACAGAGAGAAGCTCTCTTGTTTGTTCCTCAACTTTTTAACTTTGTCTCCCGCCATTTCTCTCTCCTCGAGCCAAGTGGACGTGGCTACGGGGTTCACGACGACAACAACGAGGAGAACAACTAAGAATGGGGGGAAGGACAGATCATGTGAAACAAGGGGCTTGCCCTTTATTTTTCAGAGAAAACTCTCTCGTACATTTTTCACGCAGTCATCAAAATTGATTATCTCACATGTATTAGCCCGTGTGTGTTCGTGTGCGAGATAGGCCGTGGGAGATGTGAGTGGGAAAGTCTGTACATTACATACACACACATACACACACACACACCCGCGTATATAGCTTTAACCCCTGGTGTAATATATAAAGTTGCTTGCTGAGAGTTCCTTTCTTCATCGACCTCCTGTCATCTGACAAGTTGCGAGCACTCTGCACAACAATAGAAATAAATCTCTACCCCCATCAGGCCAAGTCAAGAATAGCGCAAACAACGGAGAAGAGTGATCCCATCCACAATTTTTAAGCCCCTTTACTACTACACCAGTGCTCCATGCTCATTCCACTCTCCATCAGCTGAGGGTCATATGGCTATGGACGCATACACATACATGCTGCCATGCGGACGTACAGACGTCAGCACTATGAGAAAGATCAATCGTTAGCAGTCTAAGTTTGAAAAAAAACCATTGGAAACTTTTTTGTGACGAGATTCCCGCTGTTGTTGTTGTAGTTGTAAGAACATCAGTACAGCCTTACTCCTGCTACGCTCCTCATTTTGTTGATGTTGGATTGGCAAAGAGTTTAAGGGTTGTTTTGTCCCCCCCCTCATGCTCATCGTACTCATGGTGGTGCTCCTGCTAAAAAATGGAACGATTTACTCTGACAGCTATGAGCAAAGCAAACAGTGAGTTGTAGGTAATGGGTCTACCATAATTTGACCATTTAAGTCGTGGAGTAATTGGGATTTTTTACCCTCAATTTGTCCCTTATAAGGGAGTGTAAGTGCATTCCATGGGACTGCAAAAGCTTCTGAAGGGACAGGAGTTGAGCCGGAGGAGGATGAAAATTCTCATTCTTCACACAAATGAATTGATTCGGAGGAGTCATTCCTCCTCCTGAGATAGCCACTGGACAGTTGAGATCCTCACATATTATTGAACTGCGTGTGTGTATACACGCGCGGCGTGCCAGGAGGATGGGAGTTAGCCATGAACCGGGATTGAGGAAGGAGGAATATCTCTTGGAGAATCTTGTTAAAAATGTGCCAGGATCATAGTATCCAAACTTGTAATTATGACAACTTTAAGAAGCACGAAAGGAGGGCTGGACGGAAGGGTAAATAATGAGGCTGCTCACCGTTCATCATAACTTATTGTTACGGGGCGAGTGTGGGAATGAAATGTTGATAAACTCTCCACCTGCCTTCCTCCTTCTGCCCTTTGTACACGTCGAGATTTTTCACTGGAAGTCCAGCACATACTCAGGCACATACACACTTACACAAGACATGGATGAAAAAGCAATTAAAAAACCCGTTCGTGCTCCCCTTCTTCAATTTGACTGAGAAAGTGAAAGCCTTTCTTTCCACACAGAGTGAGGTGCATACGGACTACATGCGCACACGGACGTTATTACTGGTGCACCCGTGTGATGATGACCGGCCCTACTCCCGATGCTCTTCTCCGAACTCGAGATAATAAGCTGAAAAAGTCGGAGGTGGAAATATGAGGGAGCCCTGACGACTATGATGTGTATAAGTTTTGCATACAGAGGACCCTCTGATAAGGGGTTCACACAGCCCTGTTCCATGTGGTAATTACGAAAAGATTGGTGAACGAAGGTTCTCTCCTGCACTTCACCTCCTGGTCCTCGTGCAATTTGGGGAGCAGCCATCACTGACGTGACTCTGATTACCCTGGGAAGCTCCAGCATGCACTCTACCTAAATAATTCGAGAAATTCCCCGGCATGATTGCCTATATATTCAAGGTGTGTGTGTGTGTGTGTGTGTGTGCGTATCTTTATAGGTAGATATGCTCTCATATGAACTGGCGCACACATATACTGCACAACTGCACCGCTCTAGCTTCGCACTCAGACAAAGTGACGCACCCGTGCAGTGCACAGAGGATAACGGCGTACCACACACTCTCCACTACCCACTGACTCCAATCACACTCGACGAGTATATCCAATCGTCCATCCGGTGAACGAGTAAATTTTTCAGTCATGGAACGTGAAGCATGCTACGGTGGCTGATTGATAATATTCGTAGAATAAATATCGTCTCGGAAAAGTTGCTACTACTACTATTACTATGACTCCACCACTCCAATCCACAAGACTCTCTGTCTGTCTCTCCGACGAGGGAGAAGCCATGGTGGGTGACGGGGATCAGGTTGGGTGGGGACGGTAGAAGTACTGTGGTGATACGGGCTCTTATTCCGAGTAGAGACACTCATGTGAGAGCGTGTGTGCACTCGTGCAAGAAATCCAGGCGGGCAGAGATGGCATAGAATCAAACAATTTCAATCAATCCCGCAGTAACCCAGCCACCTGCTTCATCTTATCTCATCTCATTCAATTCTTTCAAGAGTCGACCGTCGTGTTAGCTCTCCGTATGTACATGCTTCAGTGTAGATATGTACAGCTTCCAACTCTACCCCGACCGAGATTCATCTCATTCCCTTCACTACCAATATCAAGTACACACACACACACACACACACACACACACACACACACACACACACACACACACACACACACCCGCGACAGAGACTCACGTGGGGAAGGAGAACAAAAGACAGCATCCAGCTTGAATGCATAAATTGATTTGATTTGGTTCACATACTTTGCCATCCCTTTGCACATAGGGTGCATCCCTACAGATTCCACATCTTTTAGTCAGTTCATCTCTCTCCCGTCTTCCCTCACGCCGTCCTCCTTCCGAGCATTAAATGTATGCGCCGCTAACCCTCTACATGCGCTCCAATTCTATGTATACCGCAGTTGGAATTTAGAATCCTTCCCAAGTAATCAGGCGCCCATGGAGAAGAAGTGTATAAGGAAGTTGGCGGCAATAACTTGAAGACCTAAGCACCGAGCAGTTACCTCCTCCACTGTCGAGGGATAACAGAGATCAAATGGTACGACGCGGCCCGACGTCCTCTTCCTAAAACTCACTCTCACTCCCAGTTGTGCCCATAATGATCCCATATAGCCAGACAGAGACGGCTTCACACATGACGATATGGACATGAGCGTCGTGGCCCTATAGAAATGCTAGGCATGATGACCTCCTAACCACTATAGGCATAGGAGACGCATAGGGTTGTATGGGAGGATATAGGAAATGATCCTGATCTCACAGAGCCCAGTTCCGTTTGATTACCGCTCTCCCATTATCTTAAATGTAAAATCAAAAAATTCCAGCTGTTAAATAGGAACGGGGAAGGCGCAATGAGCCAACACCCATTTCCACTCTCGAGATTCCAGTCGAGCCGTTTCTGTTCTGACGACACACACACACATACGCAGACTACATGCCTACACATGCTAAGTTAGTCCCGTACATATGGTTTGTATTTGTGAGTGCTGGCTATTGGAGAACGGAGAACCAAGTATTTTTTGGCTCACTTCGCCACCCATTTTCTCCATCTTTTTGGTGTGCGTATGTATATGTAGCACACTCACCAAGTCCCGAGCGCTACGTCCAACTTTCAGATAGCAGTCTCGGAATTCCTCCATCGCACTTGGAGCCCGGCATTAACAGTAGGATTTACTGTACTGATAATAACTGTATAATCATGTGGGATGGGTGTGGAAGAGTGGGAATTGGCAAGTCCATGCGTCTTCTTCCTCCTACTCCCCGCCGTCGTCTTCCCTATCAGCACATTTTGCACGTCTGCGGGAGTGTGTGTTGAAAAAGAGGTAATACCGTGCTAAATTACCCAGTGCAGAGCTGGTATGGAGAACCCTCTTGGACTTTACAGCTTAAATTAACGATCCAGAGAGCGACGGACTTGTATATGCGCTACCACCATTACTTCTTCTCCCATACTCTTTCCTTGTATAAACTCGTCTTCCTCGACACACACACACACACACACACACTTCCAACTTCTTCAACTCTCTCCCCCAGCCAACGACGGCTCCAAGGGCGGCTCAATTCAATTTAGAGTCTAGGATGAATAAAGAAGTTCTTTTGGAAATCCCTGAAACTCATTAGATTCATAAACATCTGTGTGTGATGCTTCTGTGTTGGTGTGTAGTAGTGTAGTAATAGTGTGCTGGTTGGTGTAGTACTTGGAGGGAAGGACCTCTGTTTGAGAGTGGACTGGTGAAAAAAAATCCTCCTTTTACGCCAGCAGGAGCCAAGAGAGGCAGTCAAAAATGACATTTCTCCTTATGACGACGTTGGGTCTTAATAATAAAATTATGACTCGGACACATCCCGCGCCGCCATACGATCATCTTCCATTCATTCATCCAATCAAGTGTGCTTCCCCTCGCCTCCCAACATACATGTTGTCATTACTGACTAATGGAGACTCGAACGAGACCCCAACTATCCCTACTTCCTCAATAAATCACTCCATATAGAGTTGAACTTGCGTAATAAAAAGTCTCCACTATCTTTTCCACAGATGCCGCTCGCTATGGAGGGATGTAAAAAGTAATTTGTTCCAATATCACTCCTTTTTCCCCCTAATTATTAAACGGGGGGACCACTTGAACAGGTTCCGGCCGAGCCATTCATAGATCCTCCGCCGGGAGTTCAGTCACCGTCAGTGACTCAATCCATAGACACGGAAGTGAATGGCTAAAGGAATCATGTGTCCATTTAGGCTCGTTGGAAGGATATTATATTAAAAAATGACCCCACACCCGGGATGTACTAATTAGGGAATTTTGCTTTTTCATGAGTTAACCCTGCCCAGCTATCCCACCACCTCATCGCACTCACTCACTATCCGTTACATTATAATTCTCGAACGGCAATGTTGAGACTTGACGGCTGGACTTTACATAAGCAATGTAGATCCTATGGTTGACTTAAGCCATCACAATGAAAGAGTTATGAAATCCCTCCCCCTTACACGCCGTCCGAGCCATAGGTAAATTTGAAGAAAATGCGCAGCATAACGCTCCGCCTGGCTCACTCAGGCTCAGGTAAGTGATATGACGACGATGATGATGACGATCATCATTAACTTATGAATTTACGACTCACACTCACATGACCGAGTTTGTAGGTATATCGTCCATCTGCTCAA
>WJFA01003926.1:0-11676 GCA_009870155.1 Pseudobourletiella spinata | reverse complement strand
ATTCATATTCTGGACTACGGATTGATTAGTAGATTACGGATTGATTACTGGATTATATAATCTAGTAATCCGTAATCGACACGTTTTTATGCGGTACAACAAATGCGCAATTCGCAATCCACAAAACTTTGCAGATTGTGTTCCTAATCCGTAATCCACATTAAAAGTCTTAATCGTCATAATTAGTAATCCGCTGATTATCTGGATTACTGTAGGTGAATTTTTCACTGCTTTTGCCTTCTGTGGGAGAACCACGAATGCATGTTTCGCAAACGTTTCTGCGAAAATGCCTAAAATTAATAGACTAGCCCGTAAAACATAAACATGTGACATGTGATTTTTCGGAGATAATAACGATATTTTTAGAAAAACGAGGGAGGAGTACCAATAGCCATAGTCATATAAACGTGTACTGGGCAGGTTTAAAAACGACTATAAGACTTGAGGACTAAAGGGACTAAAACTTTTCGAAAATTTTAGCTCGGTCATGAGAAAAACTATTTGAAAGATTCGTTTAAGCCTTTGCGTAACCAGCGCATACCCTCCAAGTGTACTACGTCATGTAATAAGTATTTAAGTGAATTTTGTTTTATTTGTCTCCTCATTTCTCACTGGTTAACTCACTGGTTATTTTCAAGGAATTTGTTTCAGTTTTTTGGTTAAAACATCAGGATGAATTGAAAGCATTTAAGCTCTCAGAGAAACGGAAGCGTCCTAAATTTAGAGAATGGGAAAACAACCAGATTTTAGCTACCTCCGTTATTGATGTTGATGAGGATGAATTTGTAATTAAGAGGGATGTTTATCTAAAATGTATTCCATAATCCGGCTATAGGAATACATTCCGTCATCCATAAACCAGGTTATCTCTCGTGCAGGTTGTAATTCGCATTCCGTAATCCAGAATTCTTTATGAACGGTAATCCTATCATCCTCATGTAATCCAAGAATTTGAGATCAACGCACAATTATTAATCCACTACTATTTTGCTGACTTTCATTTTCCTGGTTCTATTACTTTCTCAGACCGCGCATTTTAAATTAATCCCTCCCCACCAAGTTTGGTGCACACCAAATTGTTGAGCAAGGAAGGTAATTTAATTCCTGGGGAAAAGATTGGTGTTGCATGCCATGTACGCTCCCCCTGTCTTTTTTCGAAAAACGGGCATAGCGTCACCACAGGGCCGAACATGATGGATATCACGTAGTACGCAGTCGAGTTCAAGACATGCGTCCCGCGAATACGTTGAAGCAGAGCCGGCTTGTGGAACCCGATCGGGGTAATCAAGCCGCCAGCGTGGAGGCGACAACACACTCTCTCTCTCAAGAGTCGCACAGTGGGCCAGGTGATAGAAAGTTAATGCGATCACTTAAGCACGCACCTGCTACCGTGTTCAACTGACCTCTCATGCTGTCCTCACATGTCCGCCATTAAATTTTCTCGAAAACTGAGATGTTCTCATCTCCTGGGAATCCTGAATTAATGATGCTGGATCCGTCTGTTCTCAATACTACAAGGATTATTTTGGTAGCGCCTCCATTTTAATAACCATTGGGATTTTGCACTGTACTGGCTAAGCTGCAGGATTCAGTGTAGACTCAAGTCAATTATCTTCCGCACTCTTAATAAGTTTTCTCATTTATACAACTTTGACTGGTTTTTATGAGTAATTAAGACGCACATTGTGTAGCAGTGTAGTTATGTATTTGTTTGGTCGATGTCGATACAAAAAATGGTCTATGTAATAATCATATCCTTCTATGCCGTAGGCATGGCAGCTGAAAATTCTTGTTTATTAAAATAAAATAGGCAACTATTATCTAAAACTTCGATGCCCGTTGTTTTAATTTTACTGTCTTTCAGAGATCGTACCGTGCGATCACTTCAAAAAAACCATTGCAAAATCGCTAAAGATTCAACTTTTCCGTTGTTTCATATTTTCCACAAAGTTTTATGCTTTTTTCGCACATGTTTCTAAAAATTTCAGACTTAAAGCTTATTTTTACCTAAATTTTATGAAGTGTGCTAGGGAGGGGAATATCGTCATTGAATATGTGTTTTGATTCACATCTCATTCACACAACGAACAGTGCACACTCCTGATCATGGTCCAAAATCTTGACCCCATTATTTCTCGCTCAAAATACCTTAATTTTGTCGGAATTTCAGCACCGCACTGATTTCCAATTAGCGTTATAAATCTGATCATGCAAAACTGCACGTCCATTTCCTTTGTTTTCCTTTGTAGTTGTTCCCATTAACGATAACGGAAACCAGTACGGAATTTTCTCAGCGGGTGGCACTCTTTTCCACAAAACAGATACAAAATTTATACTTGTATGTAAAACCCGTTTTAGCGAGGAAGAGTTGGGCTACTTCAGTCAACAGATACTTAAAGTCTTAACCCGCAATCTAGAGGGTTAATTCATCTTGCTCCAAAAACTTAATCTCTGAGCGCAAAATGTTAAAAAAAGAAGTGTGCCGAGCATGATAGGAAAAACAGCCTCTCCAGATTTTAGCATTCGCTCTTGAGCTTCGGCAGCCGCTGTTCCTTCCCTTGTTTTGGTTTGCAGTTTTTCGACGTAATGGCTACCGCCACCGAGCGGGTTTTCAGGGCATCAGGGAAAACACTGGAAAAATCCTGATGTCAATGGGGTATAGTGCGATTCCCAATAGAAGTTAACTAGCTCGAAAGCTGGCCGACTTGCTGTTTTTGTTCAAGCCTGGATTCGAACCTTAATGTCCTTAGTTAGGTCACAGTGCAGTGCAAGTCGTAGACAATCCGCCATGACTGCTGAGTTTTGCCGTGCAGACGACTAAATGTGCTCACCGAGAATAAACTAATAGAACTGGAATGGTACAGGAATGGAACACTGCTTTGTAAGAATTCGGTGGAATTATGCCGTTTACTTCCTGCTGAACCATAGCACTATTCGGTCGACAGCGCAAAATTTGTCACCCAAAATGTCCTCCATCACACCTCCAAATCCTACCGTTAATCCTCGTCCCGGCCCAGGCTATGTTCTCCCTTCTCTCCCAGTTGCTTGCCTATTTGGGTCAGAATTTCAATGTCCCACTGATTTGCCACCAACGTTTTAATTACCACAAAAATGCACGTCAACTCTCATTAGTGACTACTTCGTGAAATCCGTCAAATGAGAAACGCTGCGTGGCTTCTTTCAAATACTCTGTAAAACCTTGAGAAAATCAAGCTGAATCTGGTTTTGTCCACTAGTGCCACTACACTTTACTTCTATGCGATTGCGAATGTGGGTTTGTACTTGTGTAAAACTTCAATTGATCTTTATTACTGCACAAGAGTCTTTTACGTAATCGTGCCATACGCGGGGAATCTTATCCTTATATTTGTATATGAGGATCAGTTCATTTTATCGCCTTTACTTTGAAATAGCGTCAAAATAAAAGTAAATAATACACGGTGATTGAGGTTACGCAGTCATTGACGAACGACGGATGTTGTGCTTCCTACCTGCTGATTCTATCGGAGTTGTCATAACATTCATTGCGGTGCTGTTCTATGAGTTACGCAAGTCACTGATGGAAAGTTCTTTCGATTATACAATGGCAGAAGGTCGGACAGAACTTTCCAGAGAGATCCCAAAGAACACAATAAGTGATCGTTGACCCTGCGTGAAACTAATAACAGTGGATAACGGCAAACAGCAGATAGCACATAAATTCAATAAAACTAGCAAGCGCAAGCGGTTAACTCAAATTATGCAATCGCTGGTGTACATACGCATACAGGCACAGAAAAACACAAATTACAAGACTACTAATGTTACTACCACTGTACTACATACAGTCTGTCCATATGAGAGCTGTAAACGTGAGCCATATCGAAATTTTTGTAGCATAATGACAAGATTCAGTTCTCAGCAGATGAACCGTCCATCTTAAAAGCTGCAACATTACTATCGGAACTTCTTGGTGGTCCTCAAGATCTCAAACATTGTGACGTAATCGTTTATGGCTTTTCAAGTACTTTGCGGCGTATTTCGAGCCACAGAGGTCGCAAGTAACCTTACGATTCTTATGAATAGTCTTGACGTGGCGGGCTAGGTTCTTTGACAGCAGAAAAGCACAACAAATATCACACTGGACTTTCTCGCAAGTTTGTCGAGGCACTTCAGCTGTCCGCGGTGGCTTAGGCTGATTTTGAGCGGAACGGCACTTCCTCATAGGCCTACTGCATTCTTGCCTTGTGTTTGGTTTCGGAGGAAGAACCAACGAGGTGCGCTTCCGTTTCCAACTTTTTCGATTTGCTGAAATAATAAATAATACCAATAGAGAGCAGTGGATTTTATTTATTACTTTCTCGCTCCCTTTAGTTTTGTTATTCACACTTTGTCACCACAACAGGAGTCGAACTAACTAAAGTAACTGAAAGTTATACAGACGCTTGCCTAGTCAGAAATGTAGCTATACGAACGCTGGTAAAGTTCAACTTACTGCGAGGAGGCTTGTTTTTAGAACAGTGAAATTGCGACGCCACATCTGGTAATTTAATTTCAACGGAGTAATTGGTTCTTTTTTCCGCTGTTGTTGCTTCCGTGACTTCGTCTATATTTTCAAACATTTCAATGGACCTCTCAAGGTAGTGATGTAGTAATTTCCAAAGTATTCTGAAACGTTACGATATTACGAATATCCATCATTACAAAATTCCTGTAAAACTCAACGAATGTAAGCAGAAACTCATTCGTAACAAATATACTTACAGATCATCCGACTTGAATCCCATATTTCCAGTGAGATTTCCAAGTAATAAACAATCCCTTGTTGCTGTGAGCCTACTGTAAACATTGTCTTTGATCCCTTTCAGTACGACCACCGGCTTCATTTCTAGCATTTGTTTACTCATGGTTCCTACATCCGACTTCTTTGGGCCTTGAGCTTTATCTTCGAAAGTTCTCTTCTTGTGCCTCTTTGACTTGGCCTTCCGCTGCCTTCTGCCGATGGAACCCATTACAAAACGGTGAGAAGGAGCACTTATTCCCGGACTGATGGTTGCATTGGACACTGCACTGGCAGAATTTATGAGCCTGCACAAGAACGAACCAGCCTGAGAGTACAACAGGGTGCCCGCCTGTGAGATTCGGTGAAAAACTTGGGCACACTTGAGTATTCGTTTTAGTGCAAACCAAATCAGCCTGAAAAACAATCTTAGTTAGCTAAAACCTGTTTAACTGATGCAGTACTGTTTACTACAGCGTAAACTATCTTAATGTAGTACGATGTTCACTCCGTGATAAAGCCACTAACACTACCACATATATGAGGAAGACCTTGAAAACGTAGTCCTGAGTGCTGAAATTTCTTCGCCTACTGCTGAAGTTAGTCTTCCGCATCTGCAACAAAACCAGATAATGCCAATGCGGATTTTACTACACGTTTTCCGACCTAAAGATGTAGAATAACTTGATGAGCATACTTCCATCTGGTGTGAGTCAGTGGCAGGATATCACTTAACTCGATCCCATCTATCCCAAGGGGGTGAAAATATTTGTGTAATTTTACTTCACTCTTCAAGCTTCCACCGCCATTCCTATCACTATTCCTTTAATTTCCAATCCCGAAGAATCTGAAATCTTCAAAGCATAAGTGCTGCTCCTCACACTTTAAATTATAAAAAAAAATTGCGCTTAGCTTGTTCACAGTTCCTTCAGTGGTGCTACTCCTGCATAAGACTGATCGCGACAGAAGTGAGGCCTATGCAGGTAGGCTTATGTTGGGCCCTGATGGATGACTTTGGACTTGGAGGTAACTCGGTATAAGACCTTGTAGTCCTTCTAACATCACAACTTTTAGTAGTAAAAGGCAAGCAGGAGAAATTCGTGAACATTGCTGATTCCAAAAATAATTAATTTGGTCTGAATTCTTTGAATTTGAGTTGGGAAATTTCAGCTTACATGATTATAAGCTTAAGAAATAGTACACTACAGGTCTTCCATACCCAAACACTGCATAGGTTGAATCAAAAAAGTTGAGTTCAGTAAGCGTATGTACAAATCTGGATTATATATGTTATTCCCTTCATTCCGAGATTTAAAAATAGTAACATCTCTGTGGCATGAATCCTTGAAAACCACTCGAGTTATGTGTAACTGAGAATTCCAATAATGCCAAGTATGATGTGCTCGTACAAGCTCTTACACACCTCGAGGGTAAAAATTAACAATATAACGATGCTGGAATCTACAAGAATTCCCTGAGATCCCCATTAGGGTCAGCATATTAAGCTTCCAAAGTTGGAAAATTCTACAGTCTGCTCTCCGCTGCCCCTGTGCTCTCAGTCTGTACCCGTGAGTGGGAAGAGGGGGAGGGGAAGAGAGAGGAAAACCAAGGCGTTTCGTTCGGTGGAAAAACTCGCGACAATGATGCATGATGGTCCTGCAGAGGGGAGTGAGTTTGAAAACTCGCTACCATTTTTCTTTCCGAAACCTCACGTCCAGCACCAGCCAGTTGCAGCCCATGTAATGGGCAAAGGAGTGTGAAATCCCAATCTTAAATCATTGCTCCTGTAAATTTTATCTAGCTGTACCACGGGGGTGTTCACAATAGATCAGTGTAGGACTAGATCACACATACGATAGCCTTATACTCCCCCTCGAAAACCAAAGACCGGCAAATTCCTTGACGATACACGGTCCAGACATACAGATCTCAAACACACTTTTTGCAGGAATTTATACGCACATATCGACTGACCCTATCTCGGTCCGATTAATCTTCACAGTCCCCCGTCCTCCTTCCTTCCCGTTAAACACTAGAGAACCTCCTTTACAACAACTACGCCTGTGTCCGTTCAGAACAGTTGGCCATTTTTCAGTTTCTTATACGGAGCACATCACAGATTACGGTAAGATGGAACAAATACGACGCCGTATTGACGTCCGTCTTCATCTAATCCAACTCCTTGTCCAGTGTACACACTGTTCGTTCAAAACAGTTGGCCATTTTTCAGTTTCTTATACGGAGCACATCACAGATTACGGTAAGATGGAACAAATACGACGCCGTATTGACGTCCGTCTTCATCTAATCCAACTCCTTGCCCAGTGTACACACAGTCAAAAATCTCATCTCCGCTACCATACGGTTCAACATGTCGCATCATGGACTTTTGAGCATATCCTAATGCAGCCACTTATCCTCATGAACGAAGTCTCAAGTACCTCCTGTTACTATCGTCTATCTATGCAACTACTATGAGAGCACTCGGTACGAATTACTTGTCCATGTGTTCGTCAATTCGTAAAGACTGCAACCTCCCATGCGAATCCCGCCTGCTTTAATCCCAAATTTCTAGGATAAAGGGAACACTAGGTCTTTTACACTTTCAAAAGCAAACCGCATAGTTGATTTTACCATAGACTGCCAAAGTATAAGTCGAACTCTTTATTCAGTCCTAGTCCCGGCATGAGACCGCTAAAAGGTATAAGTCAATCCTCAGCCAGCCCCAGTATAAAACCGCCAAGGTATGAGTCAATCTTCAGCCAGCCCCAGCATAAGACCACCAAGATATAAGTCAGTCCTCAGCCAGCCCCAGCATAAGACCACCAAGATATAAGTCAGTCCTCAGCCAGCCCCAGTATAAAACCACACAGGTATAAGGCAGTCTTTAGTCAGCCCCAGTATATGAGATCCCTTGCAATAGCAAATATTAATAGACATTTTTATGGAGAGAACCCGGTGGAGCCTGAAAGCCCAAGGGGTCTACCTTCAATTTCTTTGAGAAGCCCACTGGAAAAGCCGTCAGAATGAATGTTCGCAAAGTTGCTCCCGAAGAAAGTGAATTACGGGCTGGTAAAGCTATGATCATAAGAGGAGCATTCATATTTCAGGTGGGAGAATGTCAGAGGGGGAATTCTCCGCAGCCTATGGGATCCCGTGGCCTTTAGAACAATTTCCCGGATGACACTCTCCCCACCGCCCGCGTCCCACCATTATGGCCGCAGGGAACGTGCATAACGGAATCCACCACCGGCGACACTGTAAAACATTTCTCGTTCCACACACGGGAACAGGCTCTGCTACTCTCCCTCTCTCTCTCTCTCTTCACTATACACACGTAAGCTCAAAGGATGCATTATGCTTGCGAGAGAACGTGAGCGGGGCTGGGAAGTTGAAATTGAGACCTCTTCCCGCCCCACCACGCTCAGGAGCCTTCATACAAAAGGGATAAAATATTTCCCAATCCCTCCAGTCCGTGACATTTACCGAGGTAAGAAATGCATTAAAATAACTCGCCGAGCCAAAGTCTTAGTCCTGTGTAGAATCCGCCTGCACCAAACTCTTTCCTCCACACGCACACCCCCACACAAAGCACACGCAACACGCATACACACACACACACACACACACACACACACACTCTTATCCAAATACACACACCTTCCGCTGCATGCAGCTGAGAAAATATCTCCATTCTCCCTGCCCTTCCGCCTCCACAATATTTTCCACGGAATGGGAGAAAAAGACAGAAAGCAGGAGCAGCATCAGCTCTGGGCACACACACACACACACACATGCACATGCACCCACACACACTCTTCACAGACGTAATGTATGTAAATACGTTTCTTTATGTTCATCCTTGAACCGTTTCCGGACTACACACACAGGGCTCACACGGAGAGAAGAGACACAGTGAAGCGAGTTATATAATACGAGCTAGTCTAAAATACGTGCATAAATGTGAGGTGAAAACGCTGGCTGGTGTAAGGATTAAGGATATATACATGTGTGCGTGTGTGTAAGAGAAGCTTTTTTGTGTGAGGGAGCGAAGATGATTCTACGGACGTGTAGCCGGTTATACTGGAACTTTCCTGGCCCCCGCAACTTGGTAAGTATACTCCAACACTACTGGAGAGAGCCGGAGAGCTAGAGAGAGAGAGAGAGAGTTGCTCCCGGTCGATAATGTCATGCTCAAACGGATTCAAACCGCTCATTTCATTTCTCAAGCTCTGTCTGGTACGGAAGTAGCAGGGGGAAAGAGAAAAGCAAGCGTCGGGCAAATCAGTCCTCTCAGTATATCCCTGCAGGCCGACGGAGAGGTTCCACACCAGACGGTGTGGAGTAACAAGGTGGAAATTCTCCCATTATAAAAGTATCTGCACAAGCCGAAACCGAAATCTTCTCAACTAGCCGGTGTGACTTGCTGGAAACTGTGTGTATTCGAGTCTGTGTGGGAGCATTACAGTTTCAGAACGTTGTCTGCATTAAAAGTGGAGTAGTCTTTGAAGCGGCTTATGACACTACCACCTTCCACTGCCTCGTCTATGTCTATGCAATTTGACCTGTGAGCAGACAGTGTGCTTCCCTTTGCAACCCGTTATAATTCTGGAGACAGCATCTGTACCCTACCGCAGCCTCTTATCGCCTGTCCAACTTTCTCCTTGCAAAGATTTCCACCGCCGCAACTGTTTAATCTCTGCCGGCACTGAATCACTACCCACGCACACACACACACACACACACACACACACGTACTCTCCAGCTGACAGACATCCAAGTGAGTACATCTTACTGTACGCTTCCATGCAACTTTCTCGGGATAAATCAATGCTGACAGTTTACATAAGAGTGAGTGGATCCGGAGAGAAAAGAAGACGAGTGGAATGTGCTTGTGTGTGTTTGTGTCTGTTGTAATCCTAACTTGAGATTCGCCGACGTGGCGGAGCCACAACACAAATCATGGTGTAAAACAAATGTTTGCTGAGCCAGCAACAGGGGAGTGTGCGGCAGTGCGGGAACAATTTGATGCCGGTTGGAACTTTAACGCACTGCTACGACGACTACTAAGCGCGGACCTTGATAATGACGGATTTACAATAGGATTTTCCGAGCTCGCACTCTGCCACGGCTAGACTGGTGCAATACCTGCCGCAGTGGGACTGCTGCCGCCGCTCCTCCGCGGCATAGACTCCAGCGGGTAAGGCGGAATGCACTTGCTTTTCCCCCCAAAAAATGTCTCACTTCTTTCATTTTGAATCTTCCCCCGAGTGGGAACTGCTACCCAAAGTTTCCCCAAGTTATGTACACACACGGAGGGAGGCAGGGTCGCGGGAGGGGGGGGGACTGTGGATGACTTGGGCAAGAAGAGGTTGCGTCTAATCAAAAAAGTTTGTACGTAAAATGCCTGTCCTCCTCTTCATGGTTGCTTCTATAAGAAGCCGTTGCAGCACATGGAGTTGCGGGGGCAAGTGTGGATTGTGTGCACAATGTTCTAACATTACAGTAAGTTTCATGAAGTGTAAGCTTCTGGGCATGCATATAGTGTGTCGTGTCAGGAGACCATGTCGAGTTGGCACACAGTTGGCTCCAACAAGGTCCTAATAACTAAATGTAAACTTTCCCCACTCTTCTCGTATTCATTAAGTTTAGTTTTACGTTCTCATAATAAGAACAAGGGACGGCGGCGGCTTGAAATATTTCCGGACGGAGGATCATTATTGTGCAGAAGGGGGACAGACAGCGAGGGATGTGGAGCGGGGACGTTCCAACTTTTAAGTGGGATTTTTTGGAGCCTGTCACTGCGAGTGAGGGAAGGGGAGAGAGAAAGGGATGACAGCGGACGTGTTTGGAGCCGGAAAGAGCGGAACTTTTGGGGTTCCTGCCCCCCCTCTTCTCTCGCTTAGCCGGGCACTGGAGGGATGCCCTTAGTAGCATTGAAGTCACGTCGGCGGGGTGTCATTACTTGACGACTCGTACACACTATCCACTTCCCTCCTTGTAGCACTCAACTATTGTTTTGTGTGTATACTGTACGTGTGTAGGCACTACTCCTGTTTCAGGAAATGCGGAAGTGACATGAGCGCTATGATTATTGTTGCTAAATGTGTGCTAGTTGTGGGCTCCCACTGTTTTGCTCGCGGTTAGACCCCAGTGCCAAAAGTGTTGTCACATACAGGGGAAGAGATTTCGGGCGGCTGTACGACTCTCTGTGCTATGAGCCTTACAGCCGACGGTTCAGTCATAATCTGTCAATGACAAGTTGATCTATGTGAGGACTGGGAGTAAGTGTGGTGTGTGTGTGTGTGTTGTGTGTGTGTGTGTGTGTGTGCGTATGTGTGCATCTGATGAGGGCATTTCGGTTCTTCTCATAACTGACTCTCCTTTCGAACTTCCCCTTGTCATTCCACCAGCGTTTTCATGTTATTCCCTTGCTCAGCCTCCACCATTTTTATCAAGTATTCACTGTGCGGGTAGTCTCTGCAGACTTTTAATTTAATTAGTTCAAATAGTGAATCCGATTTCGTCTCGGTTCCCGGATCCGCAAAAATTCCTGTTGTAATTATTCTGTGTATTCGGTGTAATTTAATA
Organism: Pseudobourletiella spinata; assembly: GCA_009870155.1. Taxonomy (NCBI): domain Eukaryota; kingdom Metazoa; phylum Arthropoda; class Collembola; order Symphypleona; family Bourletiellidae; genus Pseudobourletiella; species Pseudobourletiella spinata. Next base: position 326 of record WJFA01003926.1, on the reverse strand, counting down.
ATACTATATTGTAGATGGATCTTTGTATCTCTCATTTCAAAGCTACGCGCACATTTTGAGATGTACAGACCCGGTGTTGTGTAGGGGCTTCATTCAAACATACAAGCGTAAAAACATGCAGAAGGGCTAGTAGCGAAGGTGAGCTTACGACCGCTCACTCTCGTCAGTTCTATCCACAGTAATAAGCACTGGCCAATAATGGAGCAGACACTAAATCACTGACCACCACATTCTTCGCTGTATTCGAGAGGTTTTGAAGCATACACCTGTCATTTCATCTACCCATGACCTCCCAACTGACTGTGTTGCATGGTGGGGGGGGGGGT
>WJFA01003925.1:0-11677 GCA_009870155.1 Pseudobourletiella spinata | reverse complement strand
TCTGACTCACACTGAGCGTGAGGTTATCCCCAGGACGAATTGCACAACTGATACAATCAGACGACTATGTCGTTACGTCCGCTTGTTCGTGACAGTCTGTTACACAAAAAATTTTTATTCAATTCATTGTGATATACCGTATTTACAAACAACATCGCAACCATTACATTCATTAGCATTTTAATGGCACTGAAATGGTATTCGAATCTCAGAATTAGAATATTCGGTAAATTTCGGAAAATATATGCCCTCACCTTTGCTCAATGCCCTAGCGAAGTGAACATGAAATGACGTTAAATACTCCGAGTTACTTAATTGCGATAACGCTACTCAAGAAATCATTATCAGTTCCAGATCAACCTGTCACCTTCAAAATGACCAAAAAATTAAACTGAATCATCACCAAATCACCACTGTAATCCGAAAATATTAGCACTTACCTGGCCTGTTTTCGCTTGGCAGGGAGATGTGCCCCTCTGTCAATGTTAGGGCAGCCCCGTATGTCTATAGCGGGAAAACGGTCCCATAGACTGGGGTAGTTGACAAAAAATTTGAGTATCTCAGCCAATTTGAAGGCCCATCAGCCATCAGATGTTTTCATTTGGACTCACCGGCATAAGCCCAGTAGAAACTCATGGGCGCCAGTAGATGGTGGATCTGCTACTTACCTCTTTGCGCATCCTGTATTTTTTCAGTTTTGTCATCCTAAAGATTAATCATTAATATTTTATAGCACGGGGAGGAGCATTGTCTGGGGGAGTCGGAAAACCAGATGCTCGTATACTCGTCCCCACCAGTTTCATAGACGAACTCTTTAAAGTTTTCGAATGGGAGTGGAATAGGAAAGAAAAATTCTGACGTATATATATGTTCAGTTGATTTTCCATTCTGTAGCTAACGAGGATCAACTCACCCTTAAAGTCAACTAACATCCATCTGCTCCCTCATCTCTCTCTCTCTCTCATACACACAAACACACACACACACTCACGTACACGTACACATACACACAGTCTCATCATTTTATGATTCTCAGGCTGTGATTCAGACAGTAACCGTCGTTTGTTATTATATGCTCCCTGCTGCTGATCCTCATACATATAAGCCCACTCAGGTCGTGGCTGGTAGTTATGTAGTGGTGGTAAAAAGAATGCATTTGACTCCGGGCGGATTTCTCGTCCAACTTTTATAACAATAATAATAATAATTATAATAAATAATGCTCTCCTTCTCTAGGACCGTACATTCCAGGTATTTCCACGACGTAATACACAACCACCACACTACTACCAACTACAACACAAGGCATATTCTCGTGTGTGTAGCTTTTTTCGCCCCATCATTAAGACCGTCCGCTCGTCCGCGTAGTCTGCTCTCGCGTCGTTTTTCCTTATCATCATCCATCCAACACAGGCTCTCCCCTCGTAATATCCTCTGCCTCTCTCTCTCTCTCTCTCTCGCTTATTACAGACACACACACACACGTATTATATATACTTCCCTACTACCAGAAACAAAGCAGGCCGACCGAACTCTGCCAGATGATCTTGTACAATTTGTCATATTGTGTTCACACTATGCTATCAGACAGTATCATATTTGTGAGGCTATGGTCCACGTCATCGCCTTTTTTTTAGATTTGAAGGCTGGTTCAGTCATTGCAGCGCCACTAAATTATACGTTTGCAATGTATTTCTTTGTGAATGTAAGCAGTTGGCCAGCATATAAGCAGTGAGTACAAGCAGCAGCCTATTGCTTTTCCCCATGCTCCCCACACTCCATGGATGCGTTGCATTGCATTGTGCCTTCAATTCAGCTCATACTACTTCATTGTGCTCAGCAAAGTCGTGGAGGGAGGTATACACAGACGTGTCTCTCTCATCCAAACACATGGGCTGCTACCAGCATACAAACTGTTTCCACAACTTTTACTACTCACGGTAGTCATTCTCAAACTATACTGCTTCTTCACCGCCGCGGCCCCGGCTCACAGTTTCTTGTTGTTGTTCTTGTGGTTGTTGGAGAGAAAACGAGGGACTGTGGACGAGTCCGCATGCTGCCAGTGCTGCTGCTGCTGCTCCAGGAGTGAATCGTGTTGGAAACGGAGGAGCAGTGCATAAACTAGAGCAGGTTGAGCCGAAACTCGGGTATTCGACCTTCTGCTCTCCATGCGAGAAGTACTGCAGGAAAGCTCCGTACTCACTCTCTGACCTCATCAGGTTTACCAGCCCCCTTAAACATCTCAGTCTTTGACTTTCCGTGCCAATTTGAGTGAGGCCCCTCCGCACACACAGATTCCCACTTGTCCTGCTGACAGGTTAATCTTGCAATTTGTCCTCGGACAGTCGTCATCACCTGTTTATGCAGGGAAATGCTGAACCAGCGGAAGGGAACTGAAATCAGCACGTGACTGAATGGATCGGCTACATCGCATTTGACAGAGTCAAGTTGACGTGTGCAATTAAACTTGAGCGCAAGTGGGAGTGAGCATACATTGCTGCCCTACAACACAACCTCTTACGGACTCTTCGAGCCTTCAAACCCTCCAAGTGATATTCACCACATCAAAAGGCGGCGGCGGCAAGCCGGTGACGCCACTAGTATATCTCAATACTGCACTGGAACTGGACATCAAAGTGAGAGAGATCCTCCGGAGTCAGTGCTGATTCAAAGGTATGACAAAGAGATTACATGTGTTACTACGCGTCTTCCAACACGGGTAAATGCTTTCACACCACCCTACTTACCATCCCAAGTTGTCAGTATAGGAAGGGGTTATGAGGGTCCTTGTATAGAAAAATAGGATTGGTCACCAACCGTAGAGTCAGACTATCTCTCTGTGGGTTCATTCACAGTTCTTTTAATGCTAGGGAGGAATGGCTCACAGTGTACATTCTTCATTGTCTATAATTTAAAGGAAGGCTCTAAATAAAGAATGTATCACACTGTCATGTCATCAGCTAATATAAATATTACATTTTATACGTACTCCGTCCCTCTCCCAGCCTAGCAACATCCAGAGAGAAGCCGTTCTCCTGCCTCCCCCCTTCGTTGATATGGTGACTATATAGACTAGAAATTCAGTTCCATCAGAATGTTTACCATGCTCATTCCCACGTGTAGTATGACCGATGAGGCTCTGTGCGTGTGTGTGTGTAAAACTGCTTCCATGTATATACTTATGCCACTTGATTTTTGAGCTGTTCATATGGGGAAGGTGGTGCATAGCTTACCTGTGAGTAGAGCACACGTACCCGGGCAGTTAGTCGCCCGCGTGCATATACACATGAGCTACGAACATGAGACGATGTTCGAAGAGTTTCACCGTAGGTTTTAGGCTCCAACAGCTCCGGAATCGATTGAGACCCCAGAGGTGAATCTTGGGGAGGACATTAAGTTGCTCGGGCATAATGGTTTTTTTCTACGAACATCGCCTTGTAGCTCTACCGTAATTGCTGCACCCAGCTCCCCGGTGGTGTCAAGGATTAGAATAAGAATGGCCGGATTTCACGGGCATCCTCCCAACGTTGCGGTGACGATAACAACTCCTGACAGCTGAATGAACGCCGCTGTTACTGGATGTTACGCATCGATCAGGCAGTATAAAACGTGCTACAGGAGGGCTCCATGGTGGTGGTCTGGGAATACAGAGCTATAGCTAATAATGTTCGCGGACAACCCAAATTTTAGCCTCCCAGCTCCTGCTCCAACGGAGGGAAAGTGCGTGAAGACAAGCTTTTTGTGGTTTTTGAACAAAGGCTCAAGCTGTTTTTGTGGTTTGAATCAGATGAGAAGTGTCTGGTACACCACTTTTTTCTGTGTGGAGGAGTTTCCACTGCGGTTTTTATCCGCTCCGAGGGATGCACTCCAAGAGTGCATCCAGAGCTGCAGTGAGATGCAAGGTCGGAGACGTCCTTGATCGTCCTTCGACATTGACCCTGCGGTTGACCCATGGTGCTGACTTATACTACAGTGGGGTAAAAAAGGCTTTGCGGAGGAATGATAGGGAAATGTTACGGCTCGTAAGATCTGCACGGGGCGTAGCAGTGGGGAACTGAAGACAGCGTGTGAGAGATAATGCGGGGACCTGTGAGAGAGCATATGGATGGGGTCGTATTAAAGCCTGCCTTCACGCTGGGTAAGGCACACTACTGTGTGCGCGCCTCTCTTTACAGTCTGGATTGAAAAAAAAAGTATGGGAGTAAAGGGCGATGAAACTATCAGAGAGAACAGCAGGTAGGGGCATGTATATGTACATACCGCAGGAGAATGTTTGACATTAATTTAGTTGTAACCTGGAGCAGAGGGCTATGTCACTGCAGTGCGTATGTATAGTATCGGCTCTTCCCATGCATTATACATTGCTGTACATATGCATAGGTGGAAGGGATAAACGATGGTGACGGTGACGACGACGACGACGACGAGTACAGAAGAGTATCCATATCTTGCGCAAGGTATATAGNGACGACGACGACGACGAGTACAGAAGAGTATCCATATCTTGCGCAAGGTATATAATGCACTGTGGAATATGTGTACAATCATTCCAAATGCACACACGCACATACACCCACATCCTCCCCAGAACCTTCATTTGTGATGGCATAAACGTTTATCACCCGGGCCGGGGGGTATAAATGAGTGGGGAAACGTAAATATTAAGTATCGGAGGAGGTCATGTTACCAGGGCAACGAGCATGTAGCCCCTGTGATAATTTTATTTTCTCGAGGTTAATGTAGCATTATTTATTCTCCCGGCCGTGGTCAATCCGCTGACGTGTCGTGTCTCTTTTTTAGCCCTCTCCCACTAAAAGCTACAAACGAATCAACTCATAGTTTCGCCAGTATTACCTAATCAATTGATCATGGGCTTGTTCTCTTACATTACCTCAGATAGATTCGGATTTTAGCACTTTGTGGCGTCTCCTCCAGTTCTTACACAGGTACACTAGCATATATATATGGCTGCCAGTGGGTCTTGACTTTTGATCCTATACTTTGATAAATTTCATCTACGCCTGCTCCGGTTTACTTCCCACACGCTTGCGTACAGCAGCGAAGAGGAGCGCAGAGCGCTGAGAATAGGACTCCATCAAATACAGTTATCATCGGCCAATGTTAATGACATTGATGAGTGACAGAGGGAGATATGGAGGATGGGAGATTTTTTATGAACATACCCATGGAGTATATATGCGCATTTGTGTGTATCTCCATTAGTAGTAATAATAACATGTACTAGTATAATGCACTAGTTGTATGTGCGTACGAAAGTCATATAGTCACATGTATTGCATTGGTTAGGGAAGAAATGGAATGCGACGACGGAGGACTGAAATGACTGTAAGCGGAATATCCCTGGGTTTCTATCATAGTTCACGCATACACATATACATACACATGCGCACACACAACTCATGTTATGCGGATGGAAGAAGAGGGATATATGATGTGTGCAAAGATAGGGCTGGTGGATATGTGTGATGGCGGCAAACTGTATATAATTTAGAAGAGGATATGAGGAATAAAATTTTATTGGGATGGAGGTGGCGGAGGGGGGTTTGATGCTCGCAGGAGTACATAATATCGGAGCAGTTACTGGCAAGCTCAAGTCTTGGGCTGGAAAATCCAGGTCTCTGTATATGCGTGTTCTTGCTCTGTGTGACGGAAAGTGAGTGAGTGAGAGAGAGAGAGAGAGAGAGGAAGTGAGGAAGGTGTTGGGATTGGGAAGATGCGATGTGTTGTTGGTGGTAGTGAACAAATTTATATATAATATTTTATATATAGCTCCAAGCTGGGTTGTACCATTCCGTCAAATCGTTGGGGAAGGCAGGCTGAGCATCAACAGCACATCAAAAAGACTGGCATTTATATTCATCATCATTGTTTTTCCCATTATACTCCACGGTGCGGAATTGTTATGGACCCAGTTCTTCCCTGCCCCTATCAACCGTATGTAAGCCCTTTCAATGTTACAATGTGCATACACACACATACATAAATACATACGTAGTAGCCGCACGGAGTGTTGCCATAAGAGAGGCCAGCGTATCGGCGCTCCTTCCGTCCAGACTCCAGACATATCCAGAATGAGGACTCTAAATGTAATTTCCGACACTGTCGTCATCATTTCTGCACAATTATATATATATATATATATATATATATATATATAAATATATACATAACGCAGACAGACTTTCTCCCTTTGGCCGATTATACACTGTATTAATCCCGGGAGCAGTCATTTGATCTTCATGTGAGTGACAGAACTTCTCTTCCCTTACTCCCCGCCGGGTCAAGTCTCCGTCGCCGCAGATCCCCACTTTCAATGAGTTACCTCTTTATGTGTGGGTAAAATCATGGGGTGTGTGCCATGACATCGGAATTCGGGAAGTGTAATATACAAAAATTGTAATCTACATGTAGTACGGAGTGGAAATTAATGCGACTCACTCCGTGTGCTTTCACGCACACATATGCACGTGTTCGTGGATGAAGGCGGGCACGTGCTTGTGTGGGCGCATGTTTGTGGAACTGTCAGTGTGTGAGCAAGTGTGGATGCACCCGACGGGCGTAGGACAGGAAGAAGCATCCGTTTCACTCTCCGTCCATTCAATTCTTTTGCAAACCGCCGCATAACTGCCGGTACACAGCCAACGTGTCACTCTCCCGCTCCTCACGAACCGGAGAGGTGCGAAGGTAAAGAGCCATTAAGCGCTCGACTCATTCAATATAATGGCACGCCTCCTCGGCGCACAAGAAGACGTATACGCATGTGTTTTCATCACAGCCTCCTTTGAATCTACCACCCTTGCACTCTCTTTCTCGTCCTCAAGCCAGGTTCATGCCCCCGGAAAAATTCGGTGTGGTGTGAGAGTGCGTGAAGGAGGGAGGAGAGGGCCATACGGCGGCGGCGAGAAGTTGTGCGTGTGTGGTTCATGATGCGGTGTGTACGTGTAACACAATCCGCGAGGATCCAGGCTCATTCTCCCGTTTGCACATATCTACAGGCGACATGCACGGATGCATGCCTGCATGCATGGATGGTAGACGAAGCACACGCACGTTCTCACAGGGCGTCAATGAATTGGATACATGACGATAGTCCCTCCGGCACTATGTATCTCTTGACAAACTCGCCCCGGAGGAACTGGCCTCCCTTGATCAATTCTGAGGTTTCTGGCTTGAAGTCGACCGTGTGTGTGTGTGTGTGTGTGTGTGTGTGTGTGTTTGTGGATGATTTTTCAGCACGCGTGCGGTCCTTTTAGCCCCATGTTACAACTCAATACTCCAGCTGATAGTACACGATGCATATGTAGCCATCATAGAGCCTTTTGCACTCATTCACACAGTAGCTCTTTCCACGCATGTACGAAGAGCGGGGAATGTTTCCTTATAGCCTTCCTACATGGACTTGGCCGACTTCATCCACATTTGGGGAAGAGGAGCGGGAAAAGTTTTACGTGAATAAGTTTTTATGAGCGCGGAGAATGGGCCATTGTGTGACTTGGTCAGCGTATTATCAAGCTTCTGGCGGGTGAGATGGGAAGAGAAAATCCAATGTTAGAAGTGATGTGTGTGTGTGTATGTGAGTTGGAGGTATAATGCTGCTCTCCACGGTTCGTCAACAAATGCAAGATGGAAAATTACCCATTTGTGTGTGTATATATATATATATATATATATATATATATATACTCCTCCGCTTCATTTGCCCGGGTCTCGGGATTACAGTATGCAGGGGCATGTGGCTCTTGATGTTATGTGGAAGGTCTTGTACTACTGTGAGGGTTACACTGCCTTTGGCTTTTCCTCTTACGTAACTTCCACACCTAGCGTATATAATGGCCCCTCATATCCTTCCCTTTCCTTTCATATTTTCCATTTTTCCATGGTGGTGGTGCTGCTGCTACCGCCACCGCCGCCGCCGCCGCCACCACCACCAAGCCTCAGAACCAACACTGCCACTTTTCCCTCATTATGCTAAGAAAAGTTTATACATGGGATGAAGTTAGGGGATGAGCGGAAGGGTCTTTGGAAGACTAAAAAGAAGGTTGTGTAGGACCTGTTCACTTCTCAACTATCCTCATATATAAATATATATATATACATATGTGTACACGCATGCCTCATACTGAGCATCCCGGTCAGTCAGCTGCCAAGAATCATTTGTGAGAGTACAATTAGAAGCATTCGTGTACAGAGTCACCCTTTGATTCCCGAGTGGGCGTATAGGAGTCGGCAGAAGCCAGGTAATCAGCTCGGCACGGAGGTGGAACGCTGGGAATGGGGAAATTGACAGAGGAAGAGTCTATGATGAAGTATATTTATTATATATATATATATATATATATACATATATTTTATAGAAGTGGGTGTATACATACAAATATTCAAAAACATTGCCCCGGGGTATTCACAGAAACACATGTATATATATATGCATATATAGAAGAAAACAGTAACAAACTATTATTACGCGCTAGCCTTGAAGCCGCGTGAAAATGTGCGTCAGAGTTCTACACTTGTACACATAACAACAACAATTACATACTGCATATTACACACCTTTTAAACATGTTGTGGCGGCGGCGGTAGGAGCAGCAGTAGCAGCCGCGGCAGCGGCAATAGCGGAAGATATATACATAGGAGGCATGGCTGTATGAGCGTGGCTGGAAATGCCGACCCTGCTAAGGGCCGCCTGTCCTCCCTTTGTACATAACTATGGGGAAATGTACATGTGTGCAGCCTCCTCATTTTTATTATAAATGTATAATATCGATCTCTGTGAAATTTTTCGACGGGTTTTCGTGCCAGCATGCCTGGTTTGTTGGATCCAACGTACTAGTCCTTGTCGTCGTCGTCGTCGTCGGGGTAGTAGTAATGACATACAATTTAACTTAATGCGTATAGCAGGAGGGTTGCTCTCGCAGGGCGAGGGAGAGACAGAGAATGGTAAGATTCCCGTGTATTTTCCTTATGTGAGTTAAGGGGGTGTGTGCATGGATGTGCTAGTGAACATATGCATGCATATGTACATGTATGGCCCTGCATGTGTGCGTGTGTGTGTGTGTAGTGTGCGTGGAGGAAAGAGTCAGATTTAATAACAGTGTGAAGTATTTTGTACCGAGGTTTTACGGAGGTACTCTTGCTCGCTTTACTACTACTGTCTCCACCACAGTACACATGGTGCACATACGGAGCTAGGATCGTACGTACGAGGGAAACACGCTGACCAAATGTATTGTACGGGAAATAATACACACAGTGTGGAGTGAGGGAGAGAGAGAGAGAGAATGGGATTCCACGGCAGTAGTTTCTACACATGTATTTGATATTATAGCGCGTATGCATGCAATGTGCTTTTTCGAGAGACTTCACTTACAGTGTTACCATCTGACCCCGGATCCAGGGCTTGAAGCTAAGGTAGTTGTGGTACTAGCACTATATGAGACTGGGAGAAGTAGTTAAAGTAGTAGTAAAACCATGGCTATATGTGTAGAAAATGTTAGGTTTTAGCTATATATATGTGGGGAAACACACTTGAGCCATTGAGAGCGAGAGTGAGCCCAGGAGTTCTCTCTCTCTCTCTCTGCTCCCGCCGAAGTAATTGCAAGAATTAAATTGCATTAGCTACTTGCTGTAAATGAGTTCTGCCGTGCTTCTCTATCTTTTGTGTCTAATTCCCTTTTTGCATTGATTTTTCATTTGAGCATTTTCTTCCACACCATCTCTCCCATGGCTTCTTTCATGCTCCATGTCCCTTTCATGTTCGATGGTCCTAATCTCTAATCGCATCATCACATACCCTACCCTCCGGTTAGGGTTTCTGTCATTCCTCCCATGGCTCACTGGATATATTCGTCCTCGCTCAAGTCAGTGAGTGAGCACAGACACAGACACAGGCGCACACACACAAACGCACATCCACACAATCATCGCAATATGAGAAGGCAGCACACGTATGTATGATCCATTTTGCCCAAGTTATGCACACACATATTCATAAACTCTTATCAGGATGTGAACACATGCATACAGGAAAGCTGACAAGTAGCTACACTCGACTGACTTCTCTCTTTTAGCACTTTGCCATAATTTTAGTACGTCCCACGTACCACTTGTTTTAAATTTGAGCGGGTTAGTACATGCGGGAAGGGAAATTTTCCTCAATCCGTCCGTATACGATTTAAAATTAAAATCCTGTCCCTTCCCTCCCTTTTTTCCACTTCCTCATCAACTGTCTCTCACTTCCTTACCCAGTTCCGCTCCTTTCACCTCACCTCACCTCTCTCTCTCTCTCTCTCTCTATCGCGCATCCCGGAAAATATTCAGAGTGCTCCCCTCGGCTGTTGTATACAGTGTATTATTTGGGCGGGGTGGAAAGTCGGGAACAAATTTTCCTGCCAGGTATAAACGATTTCCAATGAGTCTTATCTGCTCATACTTGGGCAACATTCAGATTGTACATATACTATAGATATTGCCACCCGGGCTAATTGGCCCCCTGTCTCGATTTCTATATGGGCTGGACCACGTTTGGACTCTTCCACATACTGTGTGTGTGTGTGTGTGTGTGTGTGTGTGTGTGTGTGTGTGTGTGTGCGTATGACTGAGGGCTTGTGTGCTACGGGAAATTCTGCGTAATTACGATCTATATTAAATGTATGCTCCGCTGTATATACGCCTGCACTTTATTATATATACAGAATAAAATATTAGTCATAATTTTCTACAGGAGAAAAAGAATAATCGGAGCCCCTCCCCATCCAACGAGCGTAATAATAATTCCCATGGTTCTTGTCGTTGTTATTCCTACTGCTGCTGCTGCTGTTGCTGCTGCCGTTGTTGTTGTTATTATTCTTTGAAAATAAGTCCACGTCATATACGAGAGGGGAATGGTTAAATGTGTATAGGTATATGCTGGACTTGAATAAATGAACATCATTATTACTCTAAGGTTATAATAAGAGGAGCAAGGAATAATATTTATTTCGCAATTGTCTCCATTATCCTTCAAACAGCTACCATAAAGGATCCTCGCAACATACACACACACACACACACACATAAGCACATAACACAGCTCTATTGCAGCAGCGATTTTAGGCAGAATAAATGTATAGTGCGGCATGAAACCTTGAGTTCGGCCCACAGGCCCATCATATATAATATATATGATGGAAATATCTATAAATGTGTGTGTATGTATATATATACTCTATAAAGAGCAAGGCAAACAAGGCTTTTGTCCTATGCCTATATGTGTCTTTTCGTGTCATGTGATAAGGCTAGGGACGTAGGGAATTTTTATTGTGCCGGGTTCAAAAACTTTTTTTATAAACATTATAATTATAGTCATAGCTTTACCTATGAGTAAAATCTTCGTCCCTTGAGCAACAATAAAGCTCCTGCCGACTAACGGAGGTCACATTTACATGTTACACGGAATGATCTTCTGGAGCAAACTGAATAGTCTGCTTGGCTCAGTGACTGACTGACTGACTGACTGACTTGAGGAAATGGAAACCACGAGGCTTGATTTGTAGATTGGTGGCCATGAATATTGCATCAGACTTTTCCTACTATTAGTCCTGTCCCTGTCGTACTACTGTCAATAAATTATACATGCAAGAGCCATCATTATATTAGTGGGCTATGTACAGTGTAT
>WJFA01003924.1:0-11678 GCA_009870155.1 Pseudobourletiella spinata | reverse complement strand
CTACGGCTCGGGATGCCGGTTCGACTAGCTGTGTGTGGAGGAGCAGCTGTAGTGTAGCGGAATAGACAGTATTCTAGGGTCACACTTACAAGGCTAATCCCCTGGCTTCCCTTGACTTTTCTTTGCAACATACTTATACGCACACATATACGCACACACACACACATTCAAAAACTCACTCACACCCACACACTTTCAGCACTACGTTTACGACCTCTCTTCCTATGACTGCATGTGGGTAAATCACTGAAAAGAATTGGATGTGCGAATCGGAGTCGAGTATCTGGGAGGTAAGAATGTTGGAGGGAGGATGTCTATTTAGTTTTCTTGTGTAGACGCCCTATACAGCTAACCATAACCTATGGCCATGCCGCCTATGTACGGTCATACGCAAGGAGGGGCTATTTGCCAGTAGTAATATATGAACACATGTTCTCTATTCAGTTTGAGCATCCGCATAATTCACAGTCTCCACATTACCACTGCTATTCATCATTGGAACGTAGAAGCCCATCTCACTCCCACTTCACTGGCTCGTAAAACATTTGGTGAGTTGTATCGGTAACTTCGGCCCTGCCCAGTCTCTCAGTCCTACTTTTCTGTGCATATGGCGGCGATGATTTTTCCATGGAGCTTTAAAGATGTCCTTTCGTCGAAGAAATTTAAATCGGCTACGACCTTCCCCTCCCACATATTTCCTACACATTCACTTTCCCACACATGGTCACATAAATTGTGCCACCTTGATTTTTCCATGGAGCTTTAAAGATGTCCTTTCGTCGAAGAAATTTAAATCGGCTACGACCTTCCCCTCCCACATATTTCCTACACATTCACTTTCCCACACATGGTCATATAAATTGTGCCACCATTGAGAATAACAAATAGTAATCCTGCCGTCTTACACGTCATATTTCTGGAATATTCCATGATTTTTTCCCACATGAAATGCAAATGTTAATAGCTCAATTTTTAATTTATTCTTGAGGCAAGAGACAGAGAGATCAGGAATATGAAGGGGTTGGAATTGAGGTTTTCAAAGGGACTCAGGGTATCAAGAGTGGTATACTGTGGATCCAGAGTCCTATTATGTACTTAAATCCAGTTGTATCCGTTGAGAACTATGAGGGAGATAGAACACGGGGGGGTTTACTTCCAGGATGAGTTGAGGAGGATAGGACAAAGGAAGGAAGGAGCAGGGGTGCCTCATTGTTTAGATCATTCATTCTTTTTTCCTATCTCTACCTTATGAGCGTGCCTTTCTCCCACAGCACTCGCCCCTCTCCCTCACTTCATAGCTATTCATAGATTCTGCTTCATCTGCAAAATTGTACTGTCTCCCTTATCACTCGTATCAGAGCGTTCTTAGCACACTTAACGACACAGGATCACTGGGACCTCCGTTATATTTCCTTTGTCCATCTTCTACATCTTCTGGAACAAATTTCCCCTGCGCCCTCTGCCTCCTTCATGTAAATCCAGAGATTCCCCCCTCATGACATCCCGCTCTGTATTATATACAGTGGAGGAATGAGAGTTACATGTCCGTGGCGGCGATGTAAGTGCTCCCGCAGGGGGTCTGCATTGTTCCGTTGGTGCACCACTTTAGTAGAACTGTAGGGAAGATGCTGCTGTAAGTGTATTTACAGGGGCGGGAGAAGGAGAGGATCGTATATATTTTACACGGGAGTAAAAGTGCATTAACTCAAAGATGGGCTCCTGGCTCTCCCTGCGTACGGAAGGAGGAGTAGTTGGATGGCACTGTGCGAAAAGTGCTCCTGGACGACAAACTTGCTCCGCCGACATCCCTTCCTCACTCATTAAGGAAGGCCATTAGAGAAGTCCGTTACGAAATAAATCCAAGCGTCCAAAGTCGAACAATGACTCCGCTATGAGCGGGCTGGGGCGGCTGGCGGAATCGAAGCACTACACCCGCTGCTCTCTGCCTCCCCACGACAACTCTTTGATTCTCCGGCAAACTCCCCCAAACCGCCTCCCTACTCTTCCAAGCGTCTCAACATGACCACGCTGGAAATGAACTAATGATTCTGGCCAGAGTCAGGGAGAGGAAATATGGACGCTGTTCTTTGAATAGAGCATCCCGACCCGGCTGTAATTCACCTGGAGTAAATGCAAAGGCGTGACCCTCTTACATCTCTGTCCGCAATGATGGCAATCATAGATGTACTGCTTATAGCGAGCGAACTGAGCTATAAGAACAAGCTGTGAGAGAGGAGTAGTGGTAAGGATTCTCGCCAGATACCTACTTCAACTGCACCTAGAACTTTCTTCTCAGATTTGTTTTCCAACTTTCCAAGCCCTTGCTGAGGTGTGTGCGGAGGAGCTGTGTCAATTCTGGTTACGGATCCGCTGTAATTAGCCGACTATGATGTTGTGCCGTATGGGATCAGGGGTGAGGGAAACCCAAGGTTGAAAAATACTTACAGTCATCTCAACACATACACATGCCTACACAGTACTTACACACACATACAGGAGCACAGAGAGAAGCATATAAATTGTTACCCATGTACTTTATAGCTGTTGGGAAGGTGGTCGCTCCTGGTTCAGCTTATATAGGGTGAAAATGCCAAAAACTTTCCAAGCTCCATCCATTTCTCAGCACTTCATGGCTGTCTGTTTCCTCTGAGCGGGGAGATGGAGACGAGGACGGCGGAAATTTTGGTGGTAATGATAGAGTTTTCACACTTTACGCTTACGTAGGCGTACTTTTGCACGTACTAACACGCACAATGCACGCAGACATTCCTACCTTCGGGGCGCCAACTGTATTTCAGGTACATACTATGGGGAATGTACTATGACACGTTCTTGCACATTCTCACCCGAGCACGTACAGAGTAGGACTTATAACACTAACAACTCCGACCTCCACACATGAACACACAAACATACATATACACTTACTCATCCCCAAATGTGGACGCTTCCACACTCGTCGGAGCCAACCATTTGGCCTAAGATATATAGCTAATAGGAGCAAGTTTGAAATTGAGAGCCTCTTCCTCATTTTTCTCCTTTAA
Organism: Pseudobourletiella spinata; assembly: GCA_009870155.1. Classification (NCBI taxonomy): domain Eukaryota; kingdom Metazoa; phylum Arthropoda; class Collembola; order Symphypleona; family Bourletiellidae; genus Pseudobourletiella; species Pseudobourletiella spinata. The sequence continues at coordinate 8,634 of WJFA01003924.1, read as the reverse complement.
CAAAGTTTCAGGTTTCTATAGGATCCTAAAATGTCCAAAGTAACTCACTCTTCCTCATTCATAATTGTCTTTTCTCATTCTAATGTTCCCAGGACATGCAATGACTGAGAGAGCCAGGTTGAGGATTCACATTTATATTCTCTCAAACATACCCAACCCCCGACCCTCTCACAGGCTACAACATTTATGAGCCCATACACCACACCACAGGGTGTCTTTGAACATGTACGACTACTTACGCACTTGTAATCTTCAAGGGCTAACAAATACCTCAGGGGGGGGGGAAGCTGAAACGGAGTTGAAGTCCAGGCACAATGAGATATCTCCAAGAGTAGTCAGCCGGCGGATATGGATTTCATGGTCATCGGAATTTGAACTCATGCGTGCATAATATAAAAATGGAATAAAATATACAAGTTCTTCAGGGGCGGAACTCCAATTTCCAAAATAGATTTTTATTCTGTGCAACAACTGATTTTATCCTCCTTACACACCCATGTTCTTGCTATTGCTATTTCATCGCCTGGGCTCGTGTTAAACTCGCGCTGGAATCTTTTTTGAAACATGTGGGAAACCCAGAGATTTTTCACCGCTCCCTCCCACCGACTTCATCATTATTTCTCTTCCCTTTTCCATAACTTTCCACCTGTGTTGAGACTGGAAAAGTTTGGGATTAATTTTACAGCTGCAGAGCTAATAGCACCGCAAGTTTACCTCCGCACAAATTATACCGCAGTCCTCCCACCCACCAGTTTACATGATAGAATGTTTTTACTCCCGTGTATTACTCTAAAACATTTTGTGAAAGGGGAGCCCTGGCACTGAAAAATTATCTCACGAATGTGAAAATTTGTTCCTCACTTTCTTCCTTGTCACTACCTCGCTTGTCGTCTAAAACTACGTAATCTGTACTGAGTAATGAATACGGTGGCAATTAATTTGATTATAATTTGGACACTGTTTTAGGGGACCCATTAAAACCCCAGAAACCTGACTTTCTTCTCGAGATTTTATCATGTTTATCAAGCGAGTTAATTGAAAGGTTCAATGGTGCATAAAAGTAAAAAATTATTATATCAATGCGAGGGAATATATAGCGCATGATATCAGTCCACCATGAGGGTGAACCATATGGACGGCTAGCAAATCAAGTCAGAGGGTTGTAGTTCAAGTCGTGGTTTACCACTATGCTATAAGATGGTGTACCAAGGAGAGTGGAAGAGTGGGAAGTAATAAAGGGCGACGGAACAGGATCGTGTGTAGATTTGATAATAAGCGACAAAGTTTACGGCGCTCTCCCCACCACCAAACGCCCACACATACGCAAACCCACACGCATATACCGACTTTAAATGGTGAAAGCAAGAGCCATAACAATTACTGCTCCTCTCCCTTTTATTTCCCTTTTCATAACTCACATTAAACTTGTCCGGGTGGGACAAATATAAAAAGTCGACGGGTGAAGCTCGTCGTATTTTATTTCTGTTCATATAAACGACCTTGCCTTTGAACGCATAATGGAGGGCTCCACTCCAGGTTCTGTAAGATTTAAACCTTCTGAGCTGCATGAATTTTCTTACGCCGTTGGGTAAATCTGAAAATAATGACGATAAAAATAAATTTCAATTTTCCTCTTAAATCTCCCCGCGCATTTCAGTGGAGGTCCTTTGTTATTTTGCCCATTAAAAACTTTGAATTTTGTCATCAAGACTGAAATTGAAGATTATTATTGCATTCTTTAATTGCAGTAGGGAATAGTTGAATCTGACACTTTTTGCTAAGTAAAAGCTTTCTCTCGTATCGCGGCTATTCCAGAGTTCCGACGTTCTTCCTTTCCACACATTTTATTCTCCCCAAATAAGGCCTCATCCGAATCCGCTGGTAACACTGTACGGCAACATTGTAAAAATCTTTATACGATATATGCGTACTTTAGTTTTCATTCATAATGTAAGTTATTTTTACGGAGAAGAGCCTGTAGAATATACGGCTCGTTGCCAACCTCCGCTACTGACGTAAGCCTTCACTCATTCTCATTACGGTATCATTCCGCAGTTGGAGGCTCAGTAAAGACACGACATGATAGCCCCGTCTAGGACTGCTCCCCCAACCGCGACCAATTGTTAGCCATTGGACATTGTGCAATTATAATAGGGACATGGTGGTAGTGGTGGGAAACAAAGCTCGTCATGCTCAAGTAAACATTTGGGCTATTCACAGAGGAAGAGCCCCAGCAGTCACTTGTCTAAATGCATGGCAGGAGCCCTGTGTGAAGCATAAACTCGGCCACAGAGCAAATATCCCCGATATTGCGCAATGAGTCAATCACGGGGCGAGTGCACACAGGGCTGAGAAGGGTGGAACAGAAATCAGGACTGCTTTTACTTTTTAATGGCCACATCCCCTGACGTGCGACTTATGGGGTTATGCAGGGTGTACAGAAACTGCGGTACCGTCCTGCTCTGCTTCCAATTTCCAAACACATCAGCACAAATGAATCGGTTTGAGCCAGATAACCTTGATGTTTGTTGTCCCATGCATCCATTTTTCAATTCAGGCTAAAATACAGTTAAACTTCTTGTTTGGAGGCTGAAAGTACTAGATTTTACGATTACGACTGCTTCAACTGTGCGCACCAATTCGCGCGGAGCACGGTTGCAGGGGAAATGCTAAACGACGAACCACAGGACCCAACGAACCACGTATCCAACGAGCCCCCCTACGAACTGACATATCAACGAACCACTCGCCTTACGAACCCACGAGTCCACTAACCACTGGGCGGGTGGTTCGTAAGGCTAGTGGTTCCATGGTTTATCTGTTCGTAAGGACTGAGTTCGTTGGTTCCTCGAGAGGGTGGTTTATCGGTGGGCATGGTTCATTGGTTCGTCTGGAGGGTGGCTTGTTGGTTCGTCGGCTCGTAAGGGGGGTGGTTCGTTGGTTCGTCAGATTTTCCGATGGGGTTCATCGGTTTGTCGGATGGGGCCCGTTGGATACGTGGTTCGTTGGTTGAGGGTTCGTCATTTTGACGTAAGTGGCTCGTTGGGTTGTGGAGTTCGTCGTTTAATAGTTTCAGTTGTTTAAGAGTTTACTGTAGAGCTCTTTTGTCCTGCATTTTTCCATTTCAATGAATATGAGGGGATATTTTTAAAAAATTGGCACAAAAGACCTCTAAAATTTGGGATCATGAAGGGTTATACAAACTGGCTGTGGCTGTGATATGACAGGAATGTTAACTACAGCCATCTACCGTAATATGCAAATTATACGATTTTTCGTGTTCAATTTCAGAGGTGGAACAATGGAAGGTCAAGTCAAGACTAAAAGTTTTGCTGTTGTGAAGGAGCGCATTGGTTTAAAATTTTTCAGCGCAGAGGGAACTGGTGAAGATGATAAAAAACAAAGTAGCTCCATCCATTTGGTACACTCTGCACACTCGTAATGTAGATTCAATGGCTAACCCTCTCCGAGAGTCCAACTTCCACTCAGCAGAGTGAGTGGAAAACTAGTAGTTATTCCCCCCGCTCTTCTATTTTACTTACACCATAACTTGGAAGCCATTACAAAGGACATGTAAAAACAGTCTTGTTTCCCGTGCTCCAAAGCGTAGTGTCGACCATGCATGTTGTGCGGTTGATTGAATTATAATTTTCATCCATTCAGCCTTTCACGCCACATCGCATGCATTTCTTCGAATTTCGCGCTCGCCAAGGAACTCTAAGTGTCCCGTAGATTCCTCCGTTGTTTTTCCTAATTCATGTTTATACTAAAAATAGCTCCGGATTATGTTGCTGTGACCTGACTTAAATCGGAGGTTATGATCAGTGGAGGGGGGAGCAGTGGTAACATATGACTAGAGCAATGACTCTACACCTCCATCGCACACCGTTATCCTTACGTTTCCCATTGCTTCTGAGGTAGATTCTCTCATTTCACATTCAGCGGACACTACGGATTAAAATTGCCTCCGTCACTCTATTCCCTTTCTCTATTCTATCTCTCTCCCTACGTCGATCCCTCTCTGCTTCCTGTGATAGATAGAGCCTTTATTTCCACCCAGAGGACGCGTAACAAAGTACCCGGCTGGTTGACATGGTCGGAATGGGCGACGAAGAAATTACGAGCCGTGAGAGTAAAACCGAGGAGGACGAGAAAAAAGCGACAGGTTCGTTATATTTGTTTGCTCGTCGGATTTATTTATTTTGTACTAGTGAGAAAAAATACTTGGACCATCCAGTAGTCTATCTTCTTCTTCCACCAAACTTGCCTCCATTTCCAACGTGGTCTCGGCTGCCACTGCCACAGCCCAGTCATGAAGCCTCGTGTGGGTTGCTGAAGCAGAAAACAGACTTCGCAGCTGGCTGTATACAACAGTACATGGGGAAAATAACGGAGTTTATGGGGACATGGACTGGGAATAGATAAGTATTTGACTCAGTAGTGTTGGTTCACTCCTTTATGACCTAGGATGGTCACGAGGGAAGGAGCGGGGAAGGGGCATGGTCCCTCACTAGGTTGCATTATGGTCGTCCAAACAGACACACTCCCTGACAGTGGGAATGCTCTGAAAGAGACAAGAGGAGGATGGAAATTTATGTGGAACCACACCTCAGGGTCGTTTGTATGGAGAGCGTATGGGGTGGGGGCGTCTTCTCTATGGGACATAGCCATAGGTCTATCTGTTCATATACTAATCTCTGGTCCAGTCTCGCATATGAATGCAATAGCGATGCGTCCGGCGCGGAGTCACACGACATGTAGTCATGTACTCCCTCGACATAAGCGCTCTATTATGCATTTCTTTCATTCCCATGGTTATCATCCGTCGTCACCTCGTACGGCCGATTCCCACCCTATTTTCTCCCACTCTTCTTAAGGAGCGTACCTCGATGAATGGCGGCCGGTCTCTGTCGGTGTACCAAAAGGGATTGACATGTTTTTGGAGCTGGACTCCACTGTGCAAACTCCACTGAGTACACGGTGTGTTTGGTATACATTTTGTGTTATCACAGACATTTCCAAGTTGCCCTACTACCATATAGTTGGAGTATTTATGGAAGAATCGGATTGGGAGGTGCATCAGACGGGTAGGAAGGAGGACAGTGTGGGATATAGCCAAAGGAAATCCGTTGATACGGGACTTGAAGGTGAGGTATTGTATGAGATCAGACGGATTCGGAATATATGCTTCCTGTGCAGATGCTAATCTTCAAACCAAGTAGTACATATGCTTCCACATGTGCTCCGACAAACACACACACTCCCACACTTACGAACAAACGCAAATGCGTACACTCATGCCTGCACACACACGCCCACATTCAAACTCATACCCACATACGCACATTCGTATGCTGCAACGTATGTAATCGGGTTACTCACCCTCACGTAAATGGAGAAGGCTACATATTAGAAAAGGATTCCCAAGGCTCGTCACGACTTGGTCTCTTCTTGAACATGCACGGTATTTATGGGAGTGAATGGCCTTTCCATACAGAGGGAAATCATTTCGTCTGCCGGCCCTTGATCTTTGTGGCACACATCTAGTACGTGCCAGCCCGGGAAGAAGTTAGCGGTAGCAGAAGGTGGATCATCAACGGCGGAGGAAGAGGACGAGCGGTTGGATTCCTCATGGACAAGTGGGAACGTGGTTGTGGATAGTCTTCAACAGAGGCACTTGCTCTTGTTGTAGTAGTAGTCGTGGTAGTAGAAGTGGGAGTGGGAGGAGATTGGAAGTAGCGGCAGTAGCAGTTTGCTCAGGCTTGACTCTTTTCGTGTAGTGTGGAGTTGTGTGGATGGGTTCTGTAAATTCTATGATTTAATTTGTGAGTGAGTTGAACAGTAAGGAAGAACTAACTAGTAGTGACCATCCTGATCTTTTTTCCTGCTTATCCCCTCTCCGCCTCTCCCCTTTTCAGGCGGACAAGTATATAGGCAAGGACATTCTCGTCTAAGGGAGAGTCATTGATGGAGAATCTTAGAGTTTCCGAATTCCCTCCCTCCATATCCTCCACCATCGCATCACCCACTCCTCCGAGCTTTTACTCTTTGGACTCAAAGTAAACTTTTAAGGAACATATTTTGCCAACATGTTACACACCGTATTGACCGGCTATTCTCTCTATTGTCTCTTTGTAGGAGTAGACCCTCCGTGGGATCCATCTGAAGAAAACTGGCCGTGTTTTATGTACATCCGTGTGCCACCATAGAAGGTTATAGTATGACGACAGATCATTATGGTTCCGCACACAGCAGATTTTCTCAAGAGATTCCTTCGGAGGGATGGACGTCTCCGGAATAGTCTTCCATGAACTAACTCCGAGGTCGGGTTCTAACTCATGTTGGAGTAAATGACAAAAACGTCCACCTCATGGAATGTAATGGGACGCAATATATTGAGCATCTTATTGGTATCATGACTCTTCATGAGTCTCTCATGATCACCAAATCTGCTCCCCCTAGACCTGCAAATGTTGAGAAGAACTCCTTCCGAGGCTGAATACGGGAGTTTCCGCGCCTCGTTATATTTTATTTCTTATAGCCATGCATCCAGCGGCTGTGGGAATATCCCTGCGGCACTCCCGATCCTCCTCTCAGTCTCGCATGGTCAAGGAACCGTGGCGAACACAAAGGATACACAAATTTGTGTGAACACACACACACCTAGAAATACACACAAACTTGTGACCTCTCAGTAGTTGAAAGAGAAGACCACGGTAATGAGGTTCGGTCACCACGGAAATGAAGGTCACATGGTTCGGAGCACCCTGCCAAAGCGGGTAGCCAAGTAGCCACCAAGTTGGGTGAGCGCATAGAATGACAAAAGTTGTAACATGTACCACACTTACTGCACAATTCCCCTCTCTTCCCCAAAACTTCAAACGATCTCAAACTTGACCTAACCTTCCTATGCTTTCAAGAAGAGTTCATGCATCCCTTAGCATCTGTGGGATGAACAGTACTCATCCCACAGTTTGTCCTCAATAGGAATAATCCGATTGGAGCGACACTCTTGAACAAACTCCGGGAAATGGCTCCGACCGCCCATGATCATGATCACAGGGGTGAGAGGGTTACAGATTACCAAAACTCTACCCCAACACGCCAAGGCATGGACGATTAATGACAGCTGTTATTCCGTTCTCTCAAGCCGCTCGTCCATCATCCCATACATTCCATGACCAGAGCGCAGTAAGACACACAAAGCAAAGTTCAACCCGTGGACGTCGGAAACATCTCCTGAAGGGCAAAGAACCAAGATCAATCCAGGTCGTGTAGAAAGAAGAAGGGGAAGGACCCTGCTGTGCTTAAGTTCGAAACAAACTGCAGCATGCATGGTGGTGGGATTATGCAAGGAAATGATCCATCTGGAGAGAATAAATGTTAGAGCAGTTGTGAAAGGGATCGGATCACCGTTCCATGCGAGTAATTGGTGAGTAAGCGTGAAGATTTTTGACAACTAAATTAGGATCAGAAAGTTGAGGAAAGTTGAGGGGAGATAGAAAAGGAGGAGGCGCAGGAGGTGTGAAAAAGTTGGCTATGCTGAGCGGATCAGGGTGAAAGTTAATATAGGAGAGAGAAAGTGAAGTGTTGGGGAAAGAAGTCTTGACTTTTCCGTTATGATTCTTCTGTATTACTAGTACACCACCAACCTTGCTCACTCGTCATTTCATTATGCAGTGCCCAACTTCTCCCAAAAAGTCTATCACCGTCCCGAGAAGTACATCACCTACCACAAAAGAAGCGGTTTGTTCAACGTCCTTTCATAATGTACTAAAACCTGGTAGCTGGACAACTTCACCCGCGCTAGTTGTTCTAATCTCACTCTAAAGGCCTAGGATATTTCTCCCTACATGGATGGAGCTCAAATGGAAGGATAATTTTTCCGAGAGACTGATTCTTAACAAGAATACACTACTGTTCAAATGCCGACAGCTCAAAGATTGGCAATAATGTGTAACGCTAAGCTTAACCACAAAGGTTATCCCTAACCAACGCTGTCAGGTTTTGATACCGTCAGATGGCATAGTTTTCAAGTAAACCAATGCAAAGAGGGGGAGGCTACATGCTCACTAAATCCAGTGTTGAATCCCATAAAGGTGCTCAATTTTCCAAAGTCTACAAAAATTTTCACCATGCATATGCAACGTATGAAACGCGAATGAATGAATAGGCTTAACGTTGCATGTGGACGCTGTTCGCCGCGGGCAAGTGAAAAGTATGTCTAGGTAGTATGAGTACGTAGTTGTGCCGGGGCGTGAGAGTGGGCTATTGTTCGGCCAAATATGTACATGTGTCTTCCCACAGCGGTTTTGAGAGATGTGCACGGTGGGTTGATACTCTTTGTCGGCTCTCATAGTCTTAAAATCAGCCAGCGTCTTACAATGGTGAAGGTAAATGGTAATTATAAGACAATACAAGAGGAATGATGAACTGGGTGGAAAATAAACTCCTTTCCCCTCTTTCCACATAAACACGACCAGCTCCCACTCCTTGAACTCCGGGACACTCCCACGGACAAATTATGAGCTAAACACAGAATACTACAGCGGTCCTTTCTCCTCGTGTTTTAAAGGCTGGAGGATTGTGTGTATGTGTGTGGATGAGTATCGATAATTTGGAAATAAGGCAGGG
>WJFA01003923.1:0-11681 GCA_009870155.1 Pseudobourletiella spinata | reverse complement strand
TGCACACACACACACACACACACACACACACACACACACACACAACCACTTGATTCCTTTTGAGTTCCCGCATCTAAAGCCGGAATCCCCTCGAGAAACTCGGATGCATTACTGCTCCGGGAAGCCATGGAGATAATGAGCATCCGCCTCTCCCATTATCTCGTCGTTATCTCGGGGATCGGGGCTCACTGGGTGGCCGGTAAATGCTCTCGCCCTCCATACAATAATGGCGGCCCCTCAAGTGCTCTCCTTGTCAAGCACAGGCGGTGACACTTCCACCGAGGGGAAAAAACTCCCGCCCCTAAGAAACTATTGGAAGTTCCCTCGTGAAAGTGTACGTCTACACACGGACCGTGCGTTCCCTGTGCGCTCCTGCCCCTTGTGCTATTAGGCGAGGACGTTTTTAGTTTTTTTGTTTAATAGAATTCTCAAAAGATTGGGGATGGGACGGGATTGGGAATTGGGATGGGGTTGTGGGACCGGAGGAAGAGGAGGATGCGGAGGAGGACGAGGAGACATGGGGAATTAATGAAGCTCATACATACGCGCCACTACTCCAGCTGGAGCACCGAAATTCCGGCCGCTCCAATTTGAGTTAACATGTGTGTAATTGAATGGGACACACATGGGATGGGGGATAATACGACGATGGCGGGAAGTACAAGTATATACTGGACGGCCTCCCCGACCTAGGCGGAATACCAAGTAAGTTGTCGTCCCCAGACGTCTAGGATTTCCCTGCTCCACTTGGCTCGATGATCCGGCTCGGACAGACGGGGAGGATCCTCACACACACACACTGATGAGATCAGTGTGGAGACGGAGTTAATCTGATGGTAATAATGAGTCAAAAGATCCAGTCTCGTCCGCATCCCACCACCACCACTACCATCATCATCATCATCATGCTCATCACCCCCCTCTGAAATTGTAATGGCGCGGAGGATGCCCGGGCGGAGGCGCTTTGCTCACCGCACGCATAGCAATTTGAGGAGGATGAGGAGGAGGAGGACGTAATAGAGAGCGAGGAGGGTGTGTGTGTGTGTGTGTGTGTTAGTAATTTGATGGGGAAAAAGGAATTATCTTCCTCTCATAATGAATGGTCCGTTCAATTCCTGCTCCGAATCACTTTTGGAAATGCTCATCCTTCCTCCTCCTCCAAGGAGATGATGAGGGCGAGAGGGTTTACAGAGGTTGGACTTGTGATTACCGTGGGAATCAATAGTGTTCATCAACATGATTGTGGTTAATTTCCCTCCTTGTTGTTGTTGTTGTTGTTGTTGTGGTTGTTGACAATTTGAATTCCGCAGGCCATGAGGAGCAGGGTTCAATCTCTGGGAGTGACAAGGAGCGGAAGCTGACGGCAGTGAACTTGGTAGAGATCGAGTAGGGTGGAATGCCTTGGCGAACTGTACCTCTCTCAGTGTTGTCCCATTGTTCGCATGGGAAATGAGTGGGTCCGGAATGAGGCAGCCCGGCCCGCTACTTTTCAAATTGTTCAAAAACCCTGGAGGGGATAAGTCATGCTACTACTACCCGCGGGTGGAGGGTCCGAGTGTGAGCAACTCCTGAGTTAAATGTATTGTAAATGTTCAAGCAAAGTCTTATCACAACCTACCCCACATTTATCATTTGTACTGACTTGCGCAGGCTTGGTGGGATGGTGTTATGGAGTAACTTGGTTCCGCCTGAGTGACATGACCACTCTGACATTTCAAAAACGTTGTAATAAAAAGATTATTTTGGTGAGTGCGTTCGGAAAATAATATTGGTACCAGACTGTGACCATTGGTACCAGAGGTATGGGGTGAAATAGGGGTTTTTTCCAATTTTTTTTCTCGGGAAATTAATAAAGGATTTTCAAAAACTTTGGTATTGAAAGATTTCTCTTGGTGCTCATGTTTTGAGAATTACATTGGTACCAGCCTGTGACCATTGGTACCAGAGATATAGGGTGAAATGGTGAGTTTTTTCCGTTTTTTTCTCAGGACTTATCCAACCGATTTTCAAAAACTTTGTCATCGATAGATTCCTCTTGATTGCGTACATTTGGAAAATTACATGGTACCAGTCTGTGATCATTGGTACCAGAGATTTGGGGTGAAATGGGGAATTTTTCCGATATTTTTTCTCGGAAAATTTCCAACCGATTTTCAAAAACTTTGTCATTGAAAGATTTCTCGTGGTGCGTACGTTTGGAAAATTACATGGCACCAGTCTGTGACCATTGGTACCAGAGATATGGGGTGAAGTAGGGAGTTTTTTCCAGATTTTTTTTCTCGGGAAATTTCCAACCGATTTTCAAAGAATTCGTGATCCAAACATTCTTTTCGGTAAGGACGTTTGGAAAATTACATTGGTACCAGTCTGTGACCAGTGGTCACACATTTATGTGGTGAAATAGGTTTTTTTCCAAATTTGTTTTTCTCGGGAAATTCCCAACCGATTTTCAAAATCTTTTTTTTGTTTTAAATCTAATTAAATTTCTAAAAAAGCGCTAAGGACCAAGAATAAAACCATACCATAGCATTCTACTGTATAACGAATATGTAATGGGGGTAGGTCTTATTCAACTGCCTTAAGTTTACTTCTAGACACTTTCAAAAAACCCGCCATCTTGCCTGAGCCTCTGCTACTCGTGCTTTCAAAATTAGTATCGTCAGCTTGCGCCCGCTTGTGTGCTGTGTAGAAATGTGGGAAAAGTGAGCGGAATTGAGTCGCTCTTAACTTTTTGTATCCAATTAGCAGGGGCGGCTAACTTGATTGAAACCAAGGAAATATACTCCTCACATATAATTATACGGAAGAATTTATTTCCTCGCCGGTAACTTCCTCCGGCCGGCGCGCCGGAGTCCCTCGCCGTCTTTTCTGCAGTAGTAGTACAAAGTTTCTCTGGGAACTACTTCAAAATTAGGGGAGGGGATTCCCATGGGATTATGAACTGACTGGCAGGGGTGGCGGTGGTAGTGATGATACGGGTACTCCAGGTTGAGTCCCCATTTCCAACTGCAGGGCCGGTCGGTCCACTGTACCGTGAGATGGAGGTCGGCGGAGGTCCACACAAAAACTGATCCCTACTCATTTGCTACTGTAAACCCAATCAGCTCGCCGCAGTTATTACTTTTTAACGCAACTCACAATGCTATGACGAGCAGAGTTGCGGGCCGGCGGTGGTGATTAAGTGCGGTGGACGCACGCTACTGTTGTCAATCCTGAATCACGTATGCGGGTGAGTGGTTCCAGTGTGCTTCAAGGATTATATTTGTGTGTGTGTGTGTGCATGATGATCACTTCCCCTCCAGGTGATTTCATGGGTATTAGAATGGGGGGCTGAAGACGACGGTCAAAGTGTTCAAGGCTTTCTGCACCCTGCACCACCGTACACACGGTAAAATGAATAGGTGCGGGTAGGTTGTTCTCACTGTTGTGAGTGAGTGAGCGGTGAGGAGCAACAAAAGTTGCTACCTCCACACAAAGATGAGCTCCTCTCATGTCTGCTAATGAAATGTTTATAAAGTACATATTTATATGCTCATCTTCGGAGAGGGCGGAGAGGCAAAGATGAGCAGTCTTCGGTCTTTGATGAGGGTCCGAAGGAACAGAGTTTAATACTACATTCAATACAAGGAACCTGTTGGCAACGTGGGTTGAATAAAAGGTATAGGCCAGCAGCAGCAGTAGCAGCTCAAGTCTTATGATCTTCTGCGGGCAACTTCCTTCTCCGAAATCCCGCCATCTCTTCTGCCATATCATACAGACGGAGGGATACTTTTATTCTCATGCTCGAGGATAAAGACGAGAGTTGTGAGCACGAAGATCAAAGTGTATTTTGGCTGACTCGGGGAAGTGGTGGTTGGTGATGATAAACTATTACAGGATATTATATATGACCGCCCGCACGTATGTATCATGTATATGAGGAGGCAAAATATAGCGCGGGAATTTGTGAAATGATTCTCATTCACTTGTGACTTTTGTCATGATGAAGATGATGATGATGATGATGATGATGGTGGTAGTGGTGGTGTTGGCAGTCCTTACATATTTCTTGATCTTGAAAATGGGTACTCCCACGGGGATGACTCCTCTCATTAAATACCATTCCGTAGCTCTCCGCCAGTACCCGCTAATTTACCCCGAGCCATAGCCAGAGATCTTTCCCGGCCGCCGTTTTCCTTCCAGAAGGATCTGTGAGGGGGCGGAAGAGGCTTTAATAGATGCATGGATACCCACGTTCTATTCTGCCAGACGGCATCATTACGGGCATCGGTAGGTACTACAGGGTGTCCCATCATCATAGGTCACATTTGTTTTCGCTCTAGAGCCTCAACGACTCAACGTAGAGCGATGATCGCGGCGGTAGCAATCGAGAGCTGAGAGGCTTTAAGATTTTGTTGGGTACCACGCTTGGTTAGATAGTTATTAAATAACATGCGTGTGTTGACTGCTCGGCGAAGGAATTCCCCAGAAAGAATGACGCCCTATCATCCCCATGCTAATTCCTCATGTCGGAGAAGATAAGGAAATGGTCAAGACTTGTGTGTTCATCCCCTGACAAGATTGTAACTTACCTATACTGAAATGAACTGTTGTTGTGGGTAATGCCCGTAAAGAAGGAATACAGAATTATTATTGAGGAGTTGCAAGCCAAAATGCGTCCCGTTGACGGTAATGTTAAATTACCACGTGATTTTACCATGCGCCATATCTCCGGTACCAGTGGACCAATCCGGCCATAAGCATGGCACCAAACAAAATCTTAAAGCCTCAGTTTCCGATTGCTACCTCGATCATTGTTCTACGTTGAGCCGTTGAGGCTCTAGAGCGAAAACAAATGTGACCCATCCTAATGGGACATCCTGTACTTCCGACCCTTCCACACAGCGCCTCACAGTGCTGAAAGTCCCACGTGTGTGTGAGCGCGGTACAATGCCGAATTCATTGCTGACAGGTCGGAAGTTTGTCCTCATGATGATGGGAGGTAAATTGGGAAATTGGGGTGCTGGGAAATATCTTCCGTGATAATTCCCGTGCCGACCTTGCTCAGTCAGATTCGCGAGGATCTGTTTATACTCGCTGAATTAATTGCCAGGCCCAAAAATGGACTCCATGTCAAGTTGAATGTGGGATAATTGGACGGTTGCCTGGGAGCGGTCGACGTCATATGATGACTCCTTGCTCCCGTCGAGTTTTACTGGCGGCTCTGCGGAGATGCGTGCGTCCAAGTGGTCGGAGGGGGTGGGTGGCTCTGCGGTAGTGTGCAGAAGATGTGGTGCTGGGTTAACACTCGTTGGTTTGGGCCGGCGTGGGTGGCACGAAATGCCTTTGGGGAGGAATGGGCGGCGCTTTGTATTTGTTTGGGGTTAAAGTGGGCGTCTGTTGGGGCGGGGCGCTCGTTAGCTGCTAAAAGGGGGTAAATCTGATATGGGATGTCGACCAAGTCTTTGTTTGTATGCAGGGTGGTGACTTTGGGGTGGAAATTTGCCGGTCGCGCCGCCNGACCAAGTCTTTGTTTGTATGCAGGGTGGTGACTTTGGGGTGGAAATTTGCCGGTCGCGCCGCCGCCACTGTAGCACACTGGAAGCGCCTTTAACGTTCAAATGTAAACTCGGATAGCCGACTGCTACTTTGAGTGCATCAAGAGCTGGGACGACTTGAATGATACGTCCGCCTCCTCACTCACATATGACCATGTGAAATGAGGTGACTGGGACCAGCTCGCTCCCATGCTGTGCCGTGGAAGGACTGGGCCGCCGCGGGAACAGTGAGAAAGTTTGGATTTTTGACTCGACATCTCATCAGATGTGTTCCGGCGGGAAGTGTCATCATTTGGGGGACATTTCCCATGCAGACGGCGCCACCGGGTGATGAGCGCGTCAGGACCAGGAACTCCGTCCTGACGTGCCCAGTATGGATGGGGGAGACACAAGGGCAGAATTTCCTTGCTATATTGCTATTGGCCACGGCAGCGGCGGTGGTGGTGGTGGTGATGATGATGATGATGATGATGGCAGTGTTGGAAGTGCCTTGATCATGAGCCGCCTTTCCCACGGCTTCCTGGAACACAGTGCAGGCGGAAATGAGGTTCGGATTCAAAGGAAAGTCGAGCCTCAACTCATGGCATATGGAAAAGCCCGTGTGCCTTGGACGGGAACGTGCGGGGGTAGTGGGTGGGAAGGTTGTGGTGAGGGATCCGACCGTCCGCGCCCATATTGCTGGGCATTGGAAAATGTGGAGAGTTTTTTTTGACGGTAATCCGCGCTCATTTCCTACCATTCAGTTCAGTCCCGTCCAGTCCATCAACAACAACTCGTTCACTAATGGCTACGAAGAGTTGTCACATCTCGTCAAAATTTGCTGCCAAAATGAGCTGTCAAAATCCCACCGGCGGAGCAGAGATCAAAATCCCACTGAATAGTTGCCGGAGTAAAATCCCATTCCAGAGAGCTGACAATTCTGTCCAAATAATAGTTGGAGTGACCTACATAACCTCTTCGAGAGGGGAACATGTCAATTTACCAGTGCAATAATGGTCGGTCGTCGGAACTCACCGAAATTTCCTTGGGCTGCTGGTGAAATCGTGACACGTCAGATCTGACTTGTGCAGCCCCTCGCAGAGACTTTGGTTTCGTTGCTATAGTTTTACTCATCTGGATCATCTGACATGATCAAAATATTGTTTAGTCTATCATAGTAGTGATACGCGGTGATGGAGGAAGCCATGGAGCAAGTGAAACGGGCCAGGGAAAGTGGGGCGGGAATAAGATACTTGGGGAGAGATCGGGTGGGTGGGGAACCGACTAATTAAATCCGCCATGGTTCCTACCGCCCGCCGCTGCCCTCAAAAGTGAAATCGTGACACGTCAGATCTGACTTGTGCAGCCCCTCGCAGAGACTTTGGTTTCGTTGCTATAGTTTTACTCATCTGGATCATCCGACATGATCAAAATATTGCTTAGTCTCTCATAGTAGTGATACGCGGCGATGGAGGAAGCCATGGAGCAAGTGAAACGGGCCAGGGAAAGTGGGGCGGGAAAAAGATACTTGGGGAGAGATCGGGTGGGTGGGGAACCGACTAATTAAATCCGCCATGGTTCCTACCGCCCGCCGCTGCCCTCAAAAGCAAGTTGCACAACAGTGCGTGAGTGAGTGAGTGAGTGAGTGGAGAGAATCTGAAGGGCGGCAGCAGGAGGCTGGGATTGAGGAGATCAAGTGAAAGTATGGGGAAGGGAGCGGATGGTTGACGGTCTAACTGGCACCCCTCGACGAGTCGTTTATGCATGTTATTTTATGCGGACAAACATACAGGGTGTCCCAAAATGATGTATTCCATTTGTTTCGGGAATAAAATCCAAACTACTCCAGCGAGGACTATAAACGATGACTCATATTAAAGCTGAGTCTTTGGGATTACATCCCCTAAAATAACGCGGAAATCGCGAGGCTAGTTTAAAAATAGGAACCGGAAAAATATTTTTGGGTTGTTTTAACATGGGCGTAAACGGCAGCTTCAAATCCATGGACAGACCAAACGGTTTGACACACATCCATGAATTTGCACTTTTTCGAGAGCTTATGACAAGAGCAGTCTACTATTTTGGTTAAAATTATGGGTAATCTGAGAATGTGACCTCCGATGACCTGACCTTCAGACAATTACAACATGACCTTTCGATCTTAAATATGAATTACTCTTGTCTTTAGCTCTCGAAAAAATGCAAAATCATGGATGTGTGTCAAACCGTTTGGCCTGTACATGGATTTGAAGCTGCCGTTTACGCCCATGTTAAAACACCCCCCAAAATCGTTTTCCGGTTCCTATTTTGAAACTGGCCTCGCGATTTCCGCGATATTTTAGGAGATGTAATCCCAAAGACTGGGCTTTAATTTGAGCCATCGTTTGTAGTCCTTGCTGGAGTAGTTTGGATTTTAGTCCCGAAACAAATGGAATACATCATTTTGGGACACCTTGTACATGTATATGTACAGCAATGCTTTGTATATTCAAGATGTATTTCCATAATCGATCCCGTCATTCTCACTGCATTCACACATTCACACTGCAGCCTCATCCTTTAATAATCAATGCGGGATCATATTAAAGTTTTCGTAATGAAAGCAAAAGCGGCCGAAATCCTGTGGGCCCGTGCTCTTCTCTCCCACAAATATGAGTGAGTTGTTGGTCCCAAATACCAGTGGCTCATCCCAGCAACGCGGATCAGTCGCCCAAAAGTGCTCTTATATGGACAAGCCTGGGGTGGGCTTTGGGAAATCATGACTTGCCCTTGTATTGAATTTGAAAATCAACCATCCCGCCACTTTCTCCCCCCCCCAACCCTCTCACACGGACAGGCTCATGGGACAAGAGGAAGAATTTCCGTGGGAAAATCCGGAATTTTTGTAAAATCTTCAATCCTACGCAGACGAGCAGCAGTAGTAGTGAGGATCGGCTGCAGATGAGAGTCTACTTCTCCGAATCGGGAGACTGTTGGGAAGAGATCCAAGGGGTGCTATGAGGCTTCTTTGGTGACGGGAAAAGTATGCTGGGGAGCTTTGCATGACAGGATCCAATATTAACATGGTCTCCGCTAAGCCACTCGGATTGAGCAGAGGATAGCACCTGGACAAATCCTTGATGACGGTCATTCGTCTGTGTGTTTGCATGCGTGCGTGTGTGTGTGTGTGTGTGAACGCACCTGTGTTTATGATGATCATTAGAGGAGAATTGTGAACGGGCCATTAGGCCTGACATTTGCAATTTACGGATTGCATTTCCACAGGTTGAGCCCCGTGGAGTCGTAAAACTGTGTGTGTGTGTTTGTGTGTGTGTGTGTGTGTGTGTTTGTGTTTGTGTGTATGTGTAGTTGTTGACGATGATGGGGAAAGTTGTGCGTATGCCGTGGAGACCGCAAGTGGCACGTGGATCAAATATCTCTCTCACTCTCTCAAGCGGTGCTCCTCCTCCCCATCCTATTGTCTTTGCGGAGAAGGTGATGACGGCGAGTTATTTCCATTGAGGAATAAATGCCTTGCAGGTGCTCTAGTTAGTGGCTGGAAAATGGGATTAGTCCTTCTCCAGAGATGAGTGTGGGACCGAGTTCGGCAGCTCACGGAGGAGTCCCTTATGATAATGGGGCTGGAGTTGAATCCCGTGGAGCCGTCTGGGGTACAGTCACTTTACGTCTAAGTGTGAGTGAGTGAGTAAAGTTGACTCAATAAGCTTGACGCCTTGGCGAGCTCGAGGGTACAACAAAGTTGATACTTTATTCAGCGTCACTTTCAGCACAAAAAAATCAATTGGGGGGGGACATAAACCTGGGTCTTATTTCATCTACAATAATGTGTAATATTATGCCTTAAACCTAATATAGCCACTATCTTGCACATAGAGGAGGAGGAGGAGGAGGAGGAGGAGGAGAAGCTGAGCTGCTGCTGACTAAAAAAAGCGAGGAACATTCATATGATTATACGAAGATGACGGCGTGTGTGCCGGAAGTATACTCGGGAAGGGGGTACAATATGGTGCATAAATGTGTGGCAGAGGTGACCTGCCGGGCATTTAGTACCGGGTCAGGTACGAGGCTCTTATGAGTGCAAAGTACAACAAATGACTCACTTTTAAAGATGAGGATTACCCTTACGCAATGACAGATGGAAGTACGTTGTATTTTCCCCCAAATAATTCTTCAATGACTGAATTAATGAATTTTTCCCTAAATAAGTCTAAAAAAATAATAGTTTTTTTAAAAAATAATTCTTGAAAAATAATGATAATAATTTTTTTCTTACAATTTCTTCAAGAACAATGGTAGATATTTTCTAAATAATTATTCAAGAATGATATAATTGTTTTCTTAATTATTCTTCAAGAATAATGATAAATGTTTTCTAAATAATTCTTCAAGAATAATGATACTTGTTTTTGAAATAATTCTTCAAGAATAATCATAATTGTTTTTGAAATAACTCTTCAAGAAAAATAATATTTTTGGCCCAAATAATTTTTCAATAATATTATAAAATAAATTCACTGATTTTTTCTAAATAATTCTTCAAAAATCATAATATTTTTGGCCCAAATAATTTTTCAATAATAATGTAAGATAACAGTAATAATTTTTTCTTAATAATTCTTCAAGAATCATAATGTTTTTGGCCCAAATAATTTTTCAATAATAATGTAAGATAACAGTAATAATTTTTTCTTAATAATTCTTCAAGAATCATAATGTTTTTGGCCCAAATAATTTTTCAATAATAGTATGTAATAATACAAGTAAAAATTTTGTTCTAAATAATTGTACAACATTAATCATTTTCATTACATTTCTTTCTAAATAATTTTCCGGGAACAATTGTAATTTATTCTAAATAACTCTACAACAACAATAATAATAATAATAATAATAATAATAAATTTTTGCCTGTGCAAGTTTTGAATTTTCAATCCCATATGCATCGACTCGATTTTTTGTGTTTAGCGGTATTCTTGAAATTTCAAAAACTGGGGAAAGAGAAAAAAACTTGTAACAATTTTTTTCAAAAATTGAGGGAAAATCAAGGTTTCCTACATTATCATCCCTCAAGAATCACTGCATTGTTAACGGCCACAAATTTTCCGTCACTCATCCATAATTAATACGAAATTTCAAAATTAAAGTGGATTATTATTCCTGGTCAAATAGCTGGTTTCAAAATTTCGTAATAATTATTACTTCAGTATGAGAGCTTCGGAAAGTCATTGGGATAATAATTTAAAATGAGATACTTTCCATCTGTGTACCTTGTGTCCGGTGTTCGGTGGTGTGTGTTTATGTATTTATGTGTATGTACGAGCATGTATTTATATATGCGCATGAATTCCATTAACTAGCCCTAAAATACATGCATATGATATACATATATATACAAAGGTAAAGATCCAAACGGGTAAAACAGCGAGTTTTACAGTATCACACGCCCATTACATAGTGATATATAAATCAATATGTACGTAACATACACGTCTCCAAGTCATTAATTATGCCTAAAATACTAATCCATCCCGAGCCAATGTGCTATCATGTAATAAAATTATATGAATCCCTAGTGGGGAATGAACTCGGAACCAGAGAGCTGATGAATTTTTTCCCCTGGAGGATTATTGGCTGGAAGGCCGCCGCCGCCGCCGCCGCCGCTGCTGCTGCTGCCAGGTTTCCTCAACTACTCATCACTTTGGCGGAGATCACTGGACAAGTCGGTAGGAATGCCGTGATGACGGCGGCGGCGGTTTGTATCTAACGTTCTCGCTAATGATGATGTTGACGATGATGATGATGATTCGGTAGTAAACCTGAGTCACTTTTGTGTGGGATAGGAGGTCCCAACAACCAAGAAGAAGTTACCACATCAGTTCAGAGGGTTCAAGTTTGCATCCCATGCCGCGCGGGTAAAATGGAGCGGCGGATATCCGTGGGGCAGAATCGCCCATGCCCCGCGCCCCACTGTCGCCCTGCCCATGAGAATGGTTCGGGAGGATCCAAAAGGTGTGGACGACGTGTAGGGTGAAAGTTCCTGAGGAACTCCATTGCCTGCCTCTCATAATCTTACATGAAGGATTCCATGGACTCCCGCCTTGAACTCCCGCGGCGGCCCACGCCGCCATGATGGTGAGAGTGATGATGATGATGATGATGATGATG
>WJFA01003922.1:0-11685 GCA_009870155.1 Pseudobourletiella spinata | reverse complement strand
TGTGGCCAAAAATACAGAGGGAAAAAATCCGGGATCCCCTCCTCATTTCCCACACCAATTTCGTAGCCTGTAGCACAAAGTAGCTGGGGCTTCTCCACGGAGTGGATGTTATATATGATGATATGTATATATGTGTATGTATACACCTGATGATATCCGTATATGATGATATATATGTATTTCACCATATATCTCCATATAAATGCGAGCATACCCCACACCTGCCCACACGGCAGCCCTGGGAATGAGAACGGACATGTGGACCCAATCACATTGAAATATTTCGCAGGCTATACAATATCGTATGATTTTCCGAGTGCATGGAATAAGTGATGATGATGAATGCCAAGGATTCCCTTGGAGAGGACCTTATGATCCCACATACATTAGATATAAAGATGCTTCCACAAGACTTATGATGTGGACTGGGATGGGTGTTTCAAGGGCACACACATGTGGACCACTTAGAAACTGTTCATATTACGACTCCGCCGAGATCCATTCGGACCCAACCACGGCCGCTACCACGTGGCCGCGGAGTGAAATACGCCGACAAGGAATCTATGTACATGCAATATGCACGCACATTTCACCATCCAAATGAATAAATCCTCTCAGATTTCCCATCCCTTCCCCACCTCATTCAAGCCCACCACTACGGTGGTGAAACAATCAAGCCTTGTTTCATTCAACTCACTCTCAGTCAGCCATGCATACACGCTACGTATGTAGTAGTGCTGTGTGTGTATGCGTGAGTGTATGCCTATGTGTGTGTGCGTGTGGGGGAAGGGACTCAAAGAGCCTGCCTATTCACGGGACTTAAATTGGATTCTGATGGGAATAATAAAGGAAGTGAAATATTGTTCCTCAAGAGTTCCTCCTTCCCGCTCCCCGTGAATCCGCTGCTCCCACATTGAACGGCGCACATTGGAGTAGTGGAATGGGTAACAACTTTGGGAATAATAGTAATGATGGCCACCACTGTTCCATCGTTCCCAGTCCCTTTCAAGGGGGTTTCCAGAGGCCCGCTCGGCGGAAGTCAGGATGAGGGAGGAGGGATGAAGTGTCAAGAGGAGTCTCTTCCACAGTCCTCACCGCTCCTTTCCACCGTAACTAAACTTACAAAATCTCTCGGAGGGACGGACGCGTAACCGGATCGTGAAATTGTAACTTTCTCTTACTTTCTCTTACTTTCTCCCTCTTTCTCTTTCTCTCTCTCCGTCTCTTTCTCACTTTCTCCACTCAATCTTTCCCTCTTCCGCGGCTCATGTGGCAGGTAGGCAGGAGTAGACTGGAAGGTATGAACCGTCCTGGAGGTAGCTATATGGAAACATAAGTACAACTTGATTTCCAAACGTAGCTCGCAGTCCGCACCCCCGCTAAAGGACTGCCTGGAACGGGCCGTGCAAGTTAT
Source organism: Pseudobourletiella spinata (assembly GCA_009870155.1). Lineage (NCBI taxonomy): Eukaryota > Metazoa > Arthropoda > Collembola > Symphypleona > Bourletiellidae > Pseudobourletiella > Pseudobourletiella spinata. Next base: position 10,271 of record WJFA01003922.1, on the reverse strand, counting down.
ACGCGGGAGCGTTCAATGGGGCGCGTACAAATTACGGCGGCGGCTCCACCACACCAGTTCACTGCCAAATGGAATGAGCTGAGCCTTGAGCTCGCACAATTGTGAACGCAAATCCCAGAGTTTTCCACGGAACTCTTCTTAAATCAGGCCAGGCCTCAAGATATGAACTCCTACTAAGATGGAATGGATTGGACATATGATGAGGATGATGATGATGATGATCATGTTGGTGATGATGGACCGTGAGCCTGGCAGTACTAAGGAAAAGGACCCTACTAGCCAGCTTATGCCTTCAAGTGACGGTACCATACATGGCATGAAAATAATTTCCTTGGGGACATAATAATAGCCGATATCATTATTGGAGACTTTCTCCGCTTTCTCTGAGCGATGGCCATAGCTTTGACGGGCTGGAAGTCTGAGTGTTTTGGGCAACTATGATGACCTAATGGCAATAATGGCCTCAGACGATGTTCATCTTCATGATGATGATGATGATGATGATGATGATGATGATTATGGTGGTATTGGGAAGGAGTGGGGCCATTCCAGAGGCACACAATCCCCTTGTCATAGTTGTACCGACTCCATCATGACGGGAGAAAATCAATCCCAGACACCCCACCCCCCACAATTCGTCCCGTAAATAGTAGTTCCGCGCCTTTTAGTTTTGCCAAAAGCTTTTTTCCTTCCCTCCTTCCCGTCATGTAAATCTTACTCGAGACGTCACTAAAGTGTCCCCTTGCTCCATCTCGAAGGATGCCGAAGCGTAACATTTGAGCTTGAGAATTTTTACGTGGCTCCCTCCACTTTTTTCTAATGTATATACATATGCACGCTCACATATGTGCACACATGAACTGGGACGAGGCGGAGGAATGATAGGGGTAATGACAGTGTACGTGGGAACATTTGAGAGGACTTTTTCCCACAAACAAACTTTGACAAATCTTGGTAGAGGAAATTTCCTCGGAACTCACCACCAACCACGGCAGCCGCCAGCTCGGATAGGATAGACCCGAAGGCAGGGGGGATAGGATAGGAGCATTGTGGAACTTTCCACTTCCTCCTAGCCATACACAACCTCCTTATTAGTCATTGAGGCGGGAGTTATTGGAAGCGGAGGGGAAATCTCTGGGAATTTTTCTCTCAACTTGCATAAAAACTTGGGTTCGTTCCGTGTGTGCTCATACAACTTTGGCCACATATTCCCAACTAAATTCCCCTACATTAACACAAGGCACTGGTGAGGGTCCTGGTGGTGGAGGTTATAGAGCTCGGGGACTCCAACATATTTTCAAAACTCTACCACCAAATTTCAAGTGGAACAATATGCCTGGGCGTATCGGTAGAGTGTCGTCCCAGACTGAAATGTTAAATTTTTCTCCTGATCCTCAATAAAATCTGAATGTCCATGGCTATGTGTGATCGCTTATATATGTACATACATATTAAATTCAAGTATACTAAGGGTCTACATGGTAGTATGTGTAATGTGTTCGTACATGTACGTGGCCTTCAAACTTTGAAATTTGTGCGCAGAGTGATAAATAGTTTCCTTCGCGTGTTGGCATGGAGTCATCCACATGACTGTGTGGTGCCAATATATACTCAGGATCCAATCTATTCCTGGTTTTTTAACACCAATACCACCTCCATTCTTCAAGCCATACTCACGCCGCTTTCTCTACTTTCAAACTCATGAAACTGTAAACATGGCACACACACACACACACACACACACACACACATACACTCACACTTGAGCGCACAGCCCAGAAGAAAAGTGGTTGAGGCGTATGGAGGTTGAATAGTTGCACTATATCCATTCCCACCAACCCGCCGCCTCGCTCTTTGTCAATACTTTCATTTAGCCGTCGGGAAATACTGAGTGGGATCATTCTTCCTTTTCAGCCGCCCGCAACAAACCCGCTCTCCCCTCCTGTCACCTCATCTTGAGCTGAGAAGCTGCTACAAGCTCCCTCCTTTCCCCACCAGCCTTTGGATCTCCCATGTATAATAGTATAAAGAAATTCGCCACTCTATTCCCCTACCCCCGCCCCGTATAACCACTCACTCGGAGCCCACAGAAGATGCACATGCCATGCCTCATGTATAAGACGTACGCTAAGGGCATCACAGTGGGAAATTAATACTCGACTGGGTGGGGGCAGTAAATACTGTACCTAATACGCATTTTATATTTTCCCTCGTCGTCATCATCACTAATCCCATCCACCGTCACCACCATTCCCATAATACCATCACCTTCCCCACCTCCCTAATCAGTTATTTCCTCTGTCCCATTTTTATTTCCAAAGGCATTCTCCCTCCAGTCAGTTTCCCATGATGCACACTACCTCTCGTCAAAATCTGTTTGCCCAGTCAGGGGACAAGGCTAAAAGTCTCATGTGGTTCCTTCAAACTTTACTGTTATCCGTCAAAAGGGCCTACCCTTTCACATCCCTGACACTGGCACTACTGTGGATGGGCGATGCCCAGTTTGGCCAGTGAATGGCGTCGGATCGTCGGACAATTTGACTCAAATTAGTTGAGAGATGAGTCCGCGTATGTAGAGAGTATATATATAGCGAACTTTTTTTCTCGTCCAACCAGGCCTGACTGAGTGGCAGAAGTGAAGGGACGGCAGTGGAGAAGGGCATGGACGTACTACAGCCGGGCCGGCAAAGTAATTAAAATGAGCCGCCATAAGGGTGGGAGTTGAGGGACCCACACGGTGAGATCCTGGATGCAATCCTGGGATCCACCAGCTTCAAAGTGGATGAGCTCCTCACTCAGTCAGTCTGGATGATGATAGGGTGGAGGACGAGGCGGAGGAGGAGGAGGAAGACTATGAGAAGAATGGCAACCTCTTCCCCGCTACGCTCCTTTCAGTTCTCCTTTTTATGAGGTTTTTGGCACGCTATCGATTGGACCGGGGCCGCTATGGAGGGAATCCTTGGAGGAGTTTCATAGGAACATCCGAGTAGGTAAGCATATATATCTTCGGCACTCGGGTTCCTTCTCATCCCACTTCCTGAGATTCGCGTCCTGACTGAACGTGAACGGGTCATATTCGTCTGCCTGTCTATGTCTGTTGTGGACTCATCCTGGACCCCGTTATCACTGAGAACCCACGGACTCCTTGCGGACACGATGATTTTGGAGAAGAAAAGAGGGGATTTCATTATTACCACTATTATTTGTGGAGAGGAACTTCCATGATAATCTCTCATCCCACGGCTCACAAGGGATCCTCCCCTTATGCGAGAGAACCTGCATTTTTCAAATGCACCTGGGACGCATCCGCCTCACCATGAGCTCACGCATGAGGATGAGAGCGGAAAAAGGGCTCTTACCCCCCTCCCCCCCGAAATCTTCACAAGTAAAATCTTCCCACCTCCATAATCCATAATAACTTGCTCAATATTTAAACCACCCGCCAGCCCGTGGAAAATCACCCTACCACCACCAGCACATATCTCAATTCCCCTCATTAGCAAATGATATATCCCGGCCCATTGGACTATCAAGACAAATGCCCTGTACGATTATGTGAGGGAACTTTTTATGATTACTATGATTACTATCATTATTATATTATTATTATTATTATTATGATTTCCAAAAATTTTGCCATAGATTTCATACCAGATCTAACTATAGATTGGCTGGATAAGATGAGGGAGGGAGGAATCCCTCATAGTATTGAGCTTGCACGAGTGAAATCCCGTATTCAAACTGGGTTTTTTATAGGTGGACTTTTGTCTAGCTCTGAAAAATGTTTGAAGGAGCCACTAACAGGGGGTTATGACGTGGATTGAATTATCGGGGGGTCATTTTATGGGAGTGCGTAATACAGAGTGAGTTTGTTGAAGGAGCCGTCTTTGAAGTGAGGGTCGTGAGAGATTTCTATGGAAGGGTGCAATGACTCATTTATAAGAACCCATCCCCTAAATCACTGTATATCCTTCTCGAGAGCCAACGGGATCTGTTTCTGAGTCATTGAACTTTTGATACGAAATATTTGGATGGATATGAAGAGGAGGATATGGAGTTATGGTGGGGAGATGTTGAGCTAAAGACATGCCGCTCCCATCCATTTCCGATCATGATCATGACGACGATGATAATCCTGATTTCCTCCTCCAAGCCATCTCGCAATAGTGGTGGTTTTCCCTATATAAGATCATATCCCCATATAAACAATATGGCCAAACAATTTCCAACGGCTACCACATGAACATGTGGGAACTGATGATTCTTGGGCTCATCTCACGGCCGCATCAGTTACTCCGCTAGCCTAAAATAATTTAATTAGTGGTTGAAAATAATTGGGACCGTTTCAGTTATTTTTCCTTCCCTCCTTACTTGCTTTTTTTTTTCTCTCGCTTGGAATGGGCGGATGGATGCTCCTTATAGATTAGATGGAGCCAACTTTGGCCATGGAAGCTGTGGGGGAGGAAGACGTTCCTTTAACTATTCAAGTCATTTCCCCCCTGCTCAGCCATGCCATTTCCTCTGTCATCCTTGATGGTGGGAGGGAAGTCGGTGGGCTCCCCCCCCATTAATTTATCCGCCGTCAAAATCCAGATTGGATGGAATTTACTTGGCTAATGAACCCTTTGAGGATTTCTTCCCCACTCCGCTCCTCTTTTTTCCCGGAGAAAGTGTTCGGAGAGAGTGCCGAGGGGAGGATTTGTTCTCCCTGATAAATCTCTCGCTCCTCCCGCGCGCTCGTGGTGTGACTGACGAGGGCTTGGCGCGAGCGACACCTTCTGCTATTATTTACTTTTCCAACAGGGCTCCTTCAGCCCTCCGACTCTGTGCTTTTCCCAAGGCAAGTGGACCCGGTGGACCTGCATACCCCTACACTGCTGCTGGTTGAAATGAAAAGCCGCTCTAAAAGAGTGAGGATCCATAAAATCCAGGGGAGAAAAATTTTCGGGGGCTCAGAGCCGGAGAAATCCGGCATAAAAACTTTATGTGTGTGTGTGTGTGTGTAGCCACATGATTAGCTCTAGCTGGGATGTGATGGGAGATTACACATCTCATCACGAGCTCAGAGTTCCTCCATTCTTGAACCCTGTGAGTCCGGAGGTAACGCCTTCCCATGCCGTACACAATCAATCCGAGTTGTGACGACGACGACGACGACGACGATGGAGTTGAAACAATATGTACGGTCCCATGCTCCCGCTAAATTGCTAACAATAGTTGGTCCACTTTTTTATGAGTGGTGGTGGTGGTGTTGACAGCGAGACGGGTTGGGGCGACAGCTCCACTTTTGAGTTTGTTACGTAGTGATGAGGGAGTGGGACGTGGTTAATTCCACTTTTTCATTTATGGTATAAAATGGTGATAAAATGTGACGGGAATCCGTCCAATTTCGCGGCGAGGCCACGTAATTTTGAAGTGACAGTCGCGAGGGGTGCTGAGGTGGTTGTACAGGTGACTTTAAATTCCTACGGGAAGAGGTAATAAGGAGATTGAAGGGACAACGTGACTGTCATTAAAGTTCAAATGACCGGCTTGAATGAGTGCCCCGCTCATACATCCGTTTCTATTGCTGTCACTGCTGCTGCTGCTGCTGTTGTTGCGGCGGCGGCAGCGGCGGCGGCAGCAGTTGCTAGACCAAGGTGAAAGTCCCCATACCAACATCATCTAGCAGAGGAGGGGGGAAGTATAGAGGGAAAATTCCACGGCGGAGGAGCAATATCTGACACCTCAACCTTCAGCTAGATAGGGAACTATGGAAGTAAGTTTGTGGGAGCGAAGCGACCAATGATGGAGAAGAGCCGAAATCGATTAAACTACCCCACCCCACCCCACTGAATCCGAATAGGAAACTTCTTAAGCACTACCATTATACCAGTGAAAAGGCCCTCTTGTCAAATATCATGAGATTCGGAGGGACGGACTGCCCTCTGTGAAGGATACTGGGGACGAGGAGATGTGAGGAGAGTTCATAGGGGGAAGGTCCCTTCCCAGCGGGAACTTCCGCCGGGACCGTGCTGCGCCCTTTTACGACGGAGTGAAAGTATGGGAGGTGGAGCCTGGAAAAGTTTCCTCATCGGGACAGTACATGGCGCTCGGTACACGACGATCCTATGGTGAAGGAGATTTACGCATAATACAGGCGAGTACGGGTGATTCCCTTTTGATGACGACTGGATATTTTGGCGGAGAGTACAACGTGAGAGATATCACATTGCCATGTGGCAGTGATGGACGAATTACGTAGTTTATAGTGCAGAACATAATGCACTATAACAGTTTACAATGCATAGCTTAATTTTCCGCTGACTGAAAAATCAACTTGTTGACTCCACTTCAGTGTTGCTTACCCGGTCAATTTTTTTCCGGGTAGCTAATTTACCGGTAACAAAGATTGAGTTGTGGAAAGGGTAAGGTTAACCCTTAATTTATTTTCAGAGGCTAGAGTAACTACCACGTAGGTATCTCTGGTCAAGGTATTTACCCGGTAGTTACCGGATAACTTAAATTAATGTTTTCTACAACTATATTTACGAAAAAGGAGGAGTCCAAAATATGAATTGGTATAGAAATAACACGGTTAATTTTGGATCACAAATATCTGACCCCATGGACATTTTATGCTTGATTTTATGGTTGTAACTTGTTGTAACGGTGCATTGTAAGGTTCATCATCTTCTTTATAAAATACTGTAATTATGACATCAGTTTAAAAATTTATATTTTGGTAAAAACTTTCCAGATGACTTTTTAAAATCGTAGTTTTGAACTTGAACAAACTTGATGCTTCAAATTTTCTACATATTAAACAAAACATTTTGTATAAATTAATTTTTCAAACACCAAAGGGGAACCATTGGTAGCATTACGATCATTACGGGAAATTTCATGTAAAATTCCGCAGAAATGATTTCGGCGAAACTTTAAATCCAACTACTTCAGAATAAATTTATTGTTAACGTCATTATTGTAGGGACGGGTGGTTTGTTCCATACACCCCGAGTCGATCCGAGTTGTAGTGTTCGCGCCTAATTTCACTACCTATACAGTATTATTCCTATTCTCATTCGGCAAAGTACAGTTAAATAACGAGAAATGAATCTCAATAATAGGTCCAGAACTTCGAAAATCGCGTTGAAAAAAGAAATGAAATCTTCCGTCAGTGAAATTGCAGTTCCAAGGGTATAAAACAAGGATATTGTTTACATATGCACATGATATGGTTCAACATAGGATTTACACGTGATGACGTTGTAACTATTTTGATTTATTGGCCATTGGAATTACCCACTAGGCCCAATATGACGTCATAAGTCACGCACATAATCAACTTCGATGGAGCTCTCCGCCCAATCTAGTTCTACACCCTTGTTTCAATCGTTATGTTAATGCTTAGGAAAATTAATTTGGCTCGCAAGACCCGCTGAACTTGAAACCAGCTATATGTATGGTATTCACCATCACGACACAGTAGTAAGGTTTTTCATATGCAACTGGAGACACCAGCCTCGAATTTAGCGCCTTTTTACCCTACCAATCATGCTCAATCAAGGACAGAAATACCCAGTTAAACGGGTAGCTCGGCAGGTAGCAAAACTTGCTAAAAAACAGGGTAAAGTTAACCTGCAACCTCTGAAATGAGGGTAAGGTATTTATAGGGTCATAGATTTAACGAAAATGAAGGGTAAGTCTGGGTAAACTACCCGGTAGGTAAAACCGGTAACCAACACTGCTACACTTCAAATTGACTTTTCTGAAGGAATTCAAAATTGTGTTGAGGCGTTCGGGCAGCAGAGGGTAAACAACTGTGACATATCATTTTGGGGCACCCTGTGCTATCTACCGAGATAACTTTTAAAGATAACTTGGGACAAGAGGGATCCTCTGCCTGTAGTCTTCAATCTTTCTTGCTTGAAAATGTATCTTCCATCTGTCATCTTCGGTTCGGGTTTAAAGCCGTTAGTTGATTTAAAAAACAATCGCTTTGAGATTTCACCTGCACTTGGAACATTTATTTGTAGTATTTCAGTTAATACAGGTATTTTTAGGTCGCCTATGTAAAAACTAGAGGATTTTATCTATAATATTTACTACGTATATAGGTGTTGTACTGTGCAGCAATATAAATATTAAAAGGCAGTAAGTACAAAAATAGTAATTAGGCACCGGAAGATACTTTATGTGTCTAAGGTTCGTGTGCATCTTTTTGTAGTTGCCAAAATTGCGGCGCTGGATTACTCTGCTGTTGCGCGCGGCGTTGGAGAAATCTGGAGGATGGAGGGTTGACAAGAGAGAATAGACTGGGATGGAAAGCGTGTATAGTTCGCATTATTAGTTTGCATGTTAAATACCACCAAAAAAATGCATTTTGCATTTGGGGAAATACTTTTAATTTTTTTCTGACCCATATCGATCTATGCGCAAGAAAGTTGTGTGCTTCAAGAGGTCTTCGATAGTTCTGAATACGACTGTCATGGTCCCATTTACGTATCTAGTAAACAGGCCGTGGGTGTTTCTCGTGAGTTCGGAGATCGTATTAGGCGATCTTGGCATGCATGCACATCCTCTCTAAGAGTCACGAAAATTATGGACCCACCTCTGTGCATAGCAAAAGATGCTCTTGCAAAAAACATAAGATGCCAAAGATGGCGTCGTGAGGGCAGTTAAATATATTCGTGAGGAATGCAATAATTGCTTTATATCCTATGCCCGTATCGTTATTCCGTTATAACAATTGCTTTTAGTGCGGCTGCATCGGGGGCGGTCGTCGGAAGATGGCAGTGAAAGTCAACATCACCTAGCTGTAGCGGGGAAAAGTAAGTAGGAATTCGCACGGTGGATGAGCAATATCTGACATCTCAATCTTCGGCAAAACGTAAGTTTACAGGAAGCCGAATTTGATTAAACTACTCCACCCTATCCCACCGAATACAAGTAAGAAACTTCTTAAGCACCACCATTATACCAGTGAAAAGGGTCTCTTGCCAATTAACCCGAGATTCGGCGGGATGTGGTGTCCTCTGTGAAGGATAACGGGAACGAGGAGGTATGACGAAAGTTCATAGAAGGTGGGTGACTTCGAAGCGGGAACTTCCACGTGGAAAGTGCTGCACCCTTTTATGACGGAGTGAAAGTATGGGAGCTGGATCCTGGAAAAGTTTACTCCTCGGGACAGTACGTGGCGCTCTGCACACGACGAGCCTCCGCTGGAGGAGATTTACGCATAGCATAGAGGCGAGTACGTATGATTTCCTGGATGCCGACTGCCGACGATGACGACTGAATATTTCGGAAGCGGAGGAGGGCAAAACTTGAGAAATATCATATTGTGATGTCGTAGGAGAATTCTGTTAGCCTCTTTGGAGAAATATACGGATTGGTTTCAATCAGAGTGAGGTTGTAGATCGTTAATATCCGGATCATAGTACAAGCAAATGAATGCGTTTTGAGCGTCCTTGAATATCCACCTGTAAAGTTTGTGATATCACGGATTGACAAAAATTTGGCATGGGGTTTTATTAGTGCCAGCTAATATTTTTCCAGTATTCCTCTGGTGCTTATTATTAGTCGTAATTTAAGTTTGATCCCGTTTAAAACGTATGCATGCCGTCACGTAAAAATTCAGGCTGTAAAAATAAGTAGGGTATCACGCCGCCGGTTATAAACCTACAATTTCGTAGTACAAGACAATCATATTCAGTGACCCTACCTTCAAATTTCACACTCAATGTGCCTGTATGAATCAGGCGGGAAATATTGTAAGCGATTTCGGGTTCGAAAACGTTTCACTCAACAACGCACACACCGGCAACATAATGACCACGTTTCACGAAACAACCGGAATTTCTGAGCATATTTTAGCTAGATCTCAATTTTAGTGGGTCGATAGGTAGCATTCAGTGTGCCCTACCAGCGCTAGACCCGGAACCCGTTTGGTCTGGGCCATTAAATAAATGCTTGCTGGCGGGCGGGCTGTGGGCCCTATTTTAAAATTTCAAAAAGTAGCCGGCGGGTTGGATAATCTCTTGAGCATCGTGGGTGGGCTAGAATAATCTTGTTCAGCCGTAATCTACTCAATCAAAATAACAGAGCGAAACAAATTCGGGACAGCCGAGCTTCGCACTCCGCCCCATGTTTTTGGTGGGACGGGAGACACACCCCGACGAGTGCTTGGTAGTGCCTCATTTTACAATGTTTTCTCTCGATTTAACTTCCAATATGAATTGAAAATATACCGCGTGATCCACTCTTGACCGCTTTTAGAATCGACCGAC
>WJFA01003921.1:0-11686 GCA_009870155.1 Pseudobourletiella spinata | reverse complement strand
GGAGGAGGAGGAGCAAGAAGTCGGGAAAGTATATTTGGACTACGGCTCCTTACTTTCACGATTCATAACTCCACTTCAAGTCACTATGGAGAGCTAGTTAGCTGGCTGACAGAGGGATTTTAACTGTGAGCCTGAGGTAGGAGGCGGGGCGACGGTGGGTGAAAAACCCCAGGCCTTGCCCTCACTCCCTTGACAATCCCTCCTCTGTGAGGAAAATTCTATGAAGCCAACAAGTTCCCACACAAATTAGGATCTTAATTTCCGTCGGAGCATCTCTCCATAGGCCTCCCCCTCGTTCCGACCGACAAGCCTTCATTAATATAATAAGGTACACACTGAGGCCTTAGAGAGTCCCACGGAGGTGAGGTGAGTGCGGAGGAGTAAAGGAAGGATAATATACGTGCCTCTCCACCGCCCTCCGCGCTGCTCCCCATCCGTGCAAATAGCATAGTAGTAGTGAGTAGGGGATTTGAGGAACAATTACTACTGCTGCATACATCCCAAGACGCCCAGAATCTATACTTGAGGCCCACCGCACCATAACATAGGCTTCCACCACTCAAGTAGGCTCCAAAAGGGCAAGAAGAAGGACATGGAAAAATATTCCTCCTTCCCCCCCTCCTACCACACTTCTCAATCAACATGGACAAAGCAGTCTGCTCCTCCAATTTCTCCTCCTCTTACACCTCCTCCCGCCCCCCCCCACCAACAAACACATGGCTGGCTCAGCTAACAGACTGAGCGGAGAAGATTGGTTCCAGATAATCTCATCCCTGTGTAAACTAGTCAGTCCATGCTGCCCAAGCTCTCCGCCAACACACATGCAACCACTTCCTGGACAACATCCTTTCCCCAATCTTACGTGTGCATGCGTGTGTATGAGCCAATGTGGGTGTCTGCGCCACTGTGTGTATAAGTGTGTGTGTGTGCCTGTGTACTGCTCGATCCAGAAACCCTGACACGGATCCTTACCTCGACAAACAAACAGCATTGTATGAGCTATTCAAGGGAAGCTGACTGATTGACTGACTGACTGAGAAGGGAAAACCCATAAGATCTTCCTAGTTCAAACACTTGCTCCACTATGGGTATATGCACAATATAACATAATACATACCGCTCATCTCATCGTACTCATCGTGTGCCTGCACCTTCTTCCTAACGAACACTGCAAGTACTATACTATAATTTGGACCGTCCTCTGTTGTCAATTCACTCTCCTAAAATTCCCATCTGCAACCACCTGCCCTTAAAGTTCCTCTAAACGACTTACTCCACAGACACACACACACACACACACACACACATACACGAAGTCCCCGCCGCTATTACTACTACACTCCCATGGGGAGCGTATTATTGTCACAACAACCGGGACGACCGACAAGTCCCAAGAGTGCACATAACAAAAAAGTTGAGCTTGTTCTCCCTCAGATAAATGTATACTAATACACACATATATAGCCATCCGTCTCATATGACGCGACCCATAGCCTCAAGCCTAGATAGATTTCACCAACCGTATGCACGCGCCCACAAACTCACCGCAGAGTGATTTATATATGCCCAACCTGACACCTCACACAGCCAGCCCCTCTTCTTCCATGGGCAGCCAGCCCTAAACCCCTCCCCCCCGCTCCCACTCTAATACGTCAACAAATTCATTAATGAAAACATGGACTCTGACAGCCGTTTCCCCATGTTCACCGCATATGCTTACCCTCAACGGGGAAGCGTAAGGAGGAGCCTTGCTCCAACGACCACCAGAGGGCGGAAACCTCAAATTAATAAGACACCACCCGCCCGGATCACACACCATTCACACAGCCATCGCCCCACAGACACACACACACACACACAATCATCCCCAAGCGCACACAATTGCTCACACAACGGTCACCACATGTCCACACACACACACACACACACACACACACACACACACACACACACACACATTTACACAATGAGGCCCACATACACCCTCACTCATTATTCTCCCAGTTCTTCATCAACTTTATGACAACCAACAGCCCGGGCTGGAGAGGAAGGGGGACCCGGCGACAGTGGCAGTAGCATATCCATATACCGTGTTACACTAGGGCACCACCCGAGCTAACCCATGTAAAAACAATCAACTCAGCCATGCGAGCCGAACTTTCCCACAACTGCCGGCCACCCACCACCACGACCAGTTCACCACCACAGCGGTGGAGACACACAGCCCGCCCCTGTCACCCCGGATTAGACAAGAATAACTTTTTCAACAACCTCCATCCCCATATATAAATTTCACTCGGAGGAATATCATCATAAATCTTGTTGTGTCCCCTCTCCCCCTCTGTGTCTTTTGAGGGAGGGAGAGTAGTGGGGCAGGGCGTGGGCGTGCTCATTCCATTTTCCCTTGAACAATTCTGACACTGAGTATATCTTCACCACGACCACCACCGCACCACCACACACGCCACCCCCGCCCCACCTCCCCACTTTCCAACTCAACTGACAGAGTCACGCGGCTAGAGAGAGAAAGAGAGAGAGAGAGCAATCCGCTTTTTAATTCCGCACGCACGCCGAGTCAACTCCTCTATATAACACACAGTCCAGATCCCGAAGACGAGACGGCCCATCCGCAAGAGGACACAGAATCCCGCTCCATAAGTCACTAGCATGTAGGACGCCGCCACCGCACTGAATATGACCCACTGTGTATTATGACGAGGAGAATGAGATGAAACGGGGGCTTAATTGCACTTAGTTGCTCCCCTCCTCTCGTCTTCTTCACAGAGCTCACGTCATCTCACCACCACCACCGTCTTGCCGCCGCCGTCGCTGCGTCCCCAAGACATGGCGTAAATACGAAAGCTACTGGCTGTAGCTTTTATACCCATCATAAGCGGGCTGCAAAGACCCTTTCTCTCCGGTCTTCTCCAAATTAGGCCAAGCCTTATACCACTTCCAGGAATCTGACTCCAGTTCCTCACACTCCACACAATCGAGTCATCATCATTATCATTATCATCATCATCATCATCATCATCATCCTCCTCACTATCCTCAAGTCCGTGTGTACAATAAAAAATCCCACCAGATCCCGCTACCAAGGTATCCTGTAATAGTAGTTCCTAAGCCGTAATGCATGTATGCATCCCAACCTTTCAGCCCATTTTCAGTCCCATTCCCTCTCATCTGCTCACTCAAAGTCAGTCCGTCAGCCGGTCAGAATTCCGTCGGAGACGACGGAAGAACCACTACATGATGATAATCCCTGCACAACTTGAACTACTCCGCTCCCAACTCCATCCCACTATCGACTCTCCGTCAGTCAGAGAACAGAGAACAGAGAAAGTTCCAATCTCCCGCGTGGCACACGACCGTAGGGCTTGCAGCAGCATTATCATCCCCATTATCCTGATCATCATCCTCACACAGAGGGTTTAAGTTGGAGGTCACTTCCGAGTCAGCTGCTAACTTTGAGAAAAGTGGATGAGAGTAAGACTAGCACCGCCTAATGGCATGTCCTGGAGAAGGGAGGACTAATACAAGGACGTCGTCAACTAACTTCCACACATAGCAGCAGCAGCCGCAGCGGCAGGAGCCTACACCCACATCCCATTTACTCCCCATGAAATAAGCCGTTATACCGCCACTCTAATAGATACAGAAGAGCCTCACGAACCGTCTCACACGGTATACATACATATAATACTTACAGTCACACGCCAACCAGCCCTCACCTAATGCTACAAACCAAGTGAAGCCAAGTAAGGGCATCACTCCGAGTCAGTTCCACGGATCAACTACAAAGCTCTACGTATACACAAAGCCGTCTACAGATCTCTCTCTCTCTCTCTCTCTTTCTCTTTCCTTTCTCCCTGAATCATATCAACACCGAGACAGAAATTCTGTTCAGGCCATTCGTAGCAGCAGGAGTGTATGGTCTGCCTGTCTGGGTGAGGCTGCGTGTGAGCCTTGAGGCTTGCAGGACTTCGGTGCGGACGAATTATTATTAGATAGAAAGGATTCCATCCGAGGGGTCCGTACTGTAACAACTCACCGAGTGCAACTTTGTATGTGTGTATGTCTTTACGTTTGTGGATGTGTATTGCGTCTGTGTGTGTGTGTGTGCATATATATGATATTCGTGGATATATGACTACATGGCCCCACATTTACGGGAACTCCTACTGTAGGAGTATAGTAACTGTGCGAGAGGCGGGCACTCTCACCGTTCGCTCCCACCACCCGGAGTGGAGCAAACTCCAAGTATTTCTCGTCCCCCACCCTGGAAAAATCCCCTGTGAAAAGGAGGAGAAAATTGATGGGGACAAAATTGTGAGCAAGATGTTTTTCCTCCTATACGACTGGCTGGAAGAGAATGAGAAGTGACGGAGAGATGGATTGCTCCGCAGCCACATGACGGACATACATCCATCTGTCCGACTTTGTAGCCGCATGGCGAGGAGGAGATCCCCAGTTGGCTCCACTTTCTTCCCCCACAACTCGTTCTCACACCTCTTTCCCCTCAAATCTTGGAGCAAATCCTCCGTCTTTTCCCTCCACCAGTTCACTCTGGTATTATTACCACATTATCGTCGTCCTCCCTGTGCGTGCACACGATCCCACATTCAGAAAGTCCAGGTGAGGCCACAGATAATGTCCGATTCCATATCCAAAAAAAAAGAGAGAGACCCACAGCGTCCACTCCGCCTACCAGCGGGGGCTCAAGATCCGAATCTTCTGAGTGAGCTGGTGATCTTAACCGTATCACCCCACGCTTGGAGAATCTTCTACTCAATCCTCACACAAATGAGGCACAACTGGTTACGGCCGTTTCAATTCAACAGAAAAACCTGAGGGCCTCAAACCCATCCAGCTGCGTAACACAAGTCCCTAATATGCCTCCAGAATCACCCAGCCGTTGTCCCTGCTCAATCAATCATCAGCCACCCTGTTGTCGTCTATTGTGATATGTATAAAATAATCTGAATTATCATCTCCGTGCTATATCCTAGTATTTTGGTTCATACCCAAACTGAATGACACTTTTAGACGAAAGAATCTCTACTTTTGAATCCTCTTCTAGATGATAAATCCTAAAAGGGGCCTCATGAGAACCCTTTTGAATATGAGACGGACACAAAATACTTGGGTTAACCCAGAAGAGTCCCTGAGACCATTACGGCTGCTCCTTCGTGCACTTTTACAATAGTGACTTCAACTAATCCGGAGTATACTTTGACAAGGCACGATCCTGGCTTGCGCAATAATAGATTCGCAAAGGTACACATACTTCGTACTTGGCACAACCCCTCATATAATCAGTCCTCTCCGTCATAAGCTGGGCTTGGAAGATCCGGCGTGGAAACTTTTACGGGGGTCAACTCCACTCCGCACAAAGCACTATAGGACAATAATACTCTCAGAAAACTAGGCGGGGGAGGAAGAGCTCTGCGGGAGTTAGTTGGAGAATGGGAGAAAGTAGTCGTCGATAGGAGAAAGAATTGCTGGGAAAGTAAAGGTACACAAACCCTCCGTCTGCACGCGCCGCCTACCCCGGTCATCGTCGTCGTCGTCGTGGAATCAGACAAGTGTAATTTAATGCCCTGATCGCTCCAGCACACATAGCCATATTGTATGGACGGAAGTAGTTTGAAAAGTACTCCCCCTCCCTCAGATCCCCGGTCATTTCTCCCTCTTTCTGTCTAAATACGACCATACACACAAATTCCCTCCGCACTCTCACCGTAACACTACTGTGTTAAGAATCTGGGGAGAATAATCCCCTACCAATTTTTACTCCAGCTACTTCATTACACCCGAATGAGTCATTCTCAAGTCTATATAGCCACTGACCATTCCAAAATACGAGCAGAAACACACGTAAACACACAGGCACGCACGCACACACACACACGCTCACTCACTCACAAAGACATTCTTCTTCCCTCTTAATGTTCCCTCTATAACTTTTCAATGTAACGTGGAATTCCCCGAGATTACCCACGAGCGGACAGTAACTCCTCGTTCCATTCCATGTCGTTAGCCTGATAACATTCTAGTTTGGCCCCCTCCCCCCCGAAAACTTAGCAACATCCCAATTAGCCTCAACGTCACCTTCCATTACATCCTCGACAAACACACACACACACAACCACCAAACCCTGAACCTTCCCCTCCAAGTCACCACTCCTCCACCAGCAGCAGCGGGACCGACCAAATTTAGTACAATACTACTTCTACTAGTACTACTAGCAGTACCACCACATGTATGTACCAGTCTCCTCCGCTGGACCCTTCTAAAATAGACAGCGCCGCTATTTACGGCATCCCAAATCCCATTCCCATTCATTAGTCCAGTCCCCCCAAGAACAGAGATGATGTAGCAGCCGTCGTCGGCTGCAGAACTTGATCTGGGTGGATCGCTCGTGCTCTATTCCAAAACTTCCAAAGAAATCAACCTGCACTAAATTTGGAGCCTCCCGCTGATCTGATTCACCGGATTGGGAACTATTACATGCCACAAATTACAGGACTTGAAGACATGATCCTACATACGACAAAGTTCAAGGTAAAAATGGTATTAATTCCGAGTCCCTGGATTATGGGTATGTTAATCAGGACTCTGCTACTGAGAATTCGTCTCGGGATTCCACGCGTCGCACCCTCGTTGGATCAATGCGGACTTATTTTTGATTCTGGATTAAAGATCCACAATCCGCTTTCTCAACTGAAATAATCCCTAGCGAAATAAGTGTCGCGGAAAAGCAGCAGGGGGCGCGCAGTGGGGAAAAATTAATGAGTCTGATCGGTAATAATAGGGTTATAAATCAAGACTGCCACGTGCGCGAGAGTGACGCGGGATGGTATGTGAATGTGTGCTTGTGTGTGTGTGTGTGTGTGTAAGCTAGTAAACCTATCTCAGGGCCCCACCACAACCATACATACTTCAACTTGGGTCAACTTTTCTTTACGTCTCTCCTTCATCTTCTACTCCAGCAGCTTTTACAGGGTGTGGCAACATTTTAGACACACATAGTCTGTTATTTTTAGCTCGTTTCATTTCGAGTTTTACCTCAAACCCTTTGCACCACCGTGTTTACCATCAAATTCTACCCCTAACTACATTCCTGTATTTTGCATACATGCAAAAAAAAAAACAAACGCAATAGAGAGCTTACTAAAACCTATCGAAGACAGACTTTTCTAAAATTGCTCTTATGGGGCTGCCTTGAGAACTTCTAATTTTTAATGTAAAAATTGAAATCTTTATTTTTAAATCCTGCAAATCGCAGCGATTGTTAGCAAGTCCATTAGCTATAACCGTGCCAGTTTTTAGATCCGTAGGACCTCTAACGCCGGAGTACCGGCCCCTTAAATGTCGAAATTAGGGATGGGACCTTCGGCTACTTGGACTAGAAGCTAGAAGGTTCCTTTTATAGCAGATTTTTAACGCTAGGCATAGATTTTCTCCAATTTTTAAAACTTTCCTAACAAATCCCAGGTTTGAAAGCTGACTTTAGTGCTCATGCTATAGCGCGAACTTTAGAAAGTCCAATTTCTCGCGATTTTAAAATTAGATGTTCCTGGTTCTAAAAGTTTCACTTTTCACCCAAAAGGGAAATGAAATTTTTACGGAAACTCTATGGCTATGAGTTGTTAATCCATACCAAGATTCAAGTTTCCGGCATTTAGTTAACATAATCAAAAAATATTTACCGTTTGGAAAAGCTTTTTCCGACCAAATGTTTTTGGGAGAGGCTGGTGCTGGTGGGGGTGGGGGGTGAGGTTCTGAAAACTGGTGCCTCGAATGATAATTATATGCATTGCAAGGCCAACTGAAGTCCCTGGCCCTACAACCAACCTGAAGGACCCCCCCAAAAAAGAATAGGGAGTGTCTATAGTGTTGTCTCACCCTGTAGTTTACGTGCCGCTCCGGAAAAATCTATCAATCAAACAAGTTCTTCCTCCTCCCATCCAGTTTTCTCCGAAGAGCCAGCCAGTCAGTCCCGCATACACAGGCACACACACCCACACACACACACACACACACACACACACAAACATCATCTCACATTCTAAATTAGACTTGCTTCTGGAATCCACGGAGAAAATTCGTGGGGTTAACTTAATTACTCTCTCGCCTCCTCAAGCCACTCTCTGCAAGACAGGGCCGCGTGAGCGGCAAGTGAACTTGAACGGCTGACTTAAGTTTCCCTCCTCGCTCACTCGCTCGCTCGCGCTCTCTCTCTCTCTCTCCTCCACCTCCTCCTCCAAGAAGAAAAAAAATCCACACTTTCTCATCCTCTGGTTCACTCGCACACAAAGTGGATCTGACTGTGGGTGGGGGAAACTCAGTCAGTCGGCGGCAGGAGCAACAGCAGCGGTAGCCGTCTCTAATTGATCGTGTCTTCAACCTTGAGATAATTTGTCAAACGAGCAATTGAGAGTTATAAAAAATGGAGCTAATAAACCATCATTAGTTTCCACCAGATTTCAAGCAGGCCTTATAATGATCCCTCATATGCCGTGCCACCCACCGCCCCATTTATTTAGTCTCTCCCCGTCCTACAGAAGAAGACACTAATAATCATCTCGTCCCTCCAGAAGCTCACAGACAGATGCACACGCACACACATGTCACACACACACTCGTAGCATGAGAGGATCTTCTTTCTAACTTCCTGCCACGTCGTAGATATGCATGCACATACATATGCGGAATATGGAATCACACACCATCATCATTCCCTTCTTTTAGTTAGGCCAGTTTCTCCTCTGGGCACTTTGGCCCTGATTTATTTGGAGGAAATACCAAGAAATTATTCCTCCTCGCCCATAAAGATACAAACTCATGATGCCATTAACCATGATGTGGGAAGGAATTAATTAGAATTAACATCACCGCCACCGCAAAGTCCAGTAGCAGCAGTAGGAACAACAACAACAACAACAACAACAACTACTACTACTACCGACCCAACCGCAACAGCATGAACCACACGTCTACATTAAACTTTCCTCCGGCTGATCATCCCCTATGTAATACTTACTTCCCCGCTCCACACTCCATTCCAAAAACACCCA
The DNA here is from genome assembly GCA_009870155.1 of Pseudobourletiella spinata. NCBI lineage: Eukaryota > Metazoa > Arthropoda > Collembola > Symphypleona > Bourletiellidae > Pseudobourletiella > Pseudobourletiella spinata. The sequence continues at coordinate 2,602 of WJFA01003921.1, read as the reverse complement.
CACACACACACACACACACACACACACACACCCACACACACACACATAGGATGAAATCAAAACCTAATAGAATTTATGTTATGACAAAAGTTATCGTTTCTTCTACTCCTCCGCGCCGCGCCTATTCCTCTTCCCTACACGGAAGCCAACTTATTTCCCGCTTTTCCATACAGTCAACTCAACTATTGTGCCGTCTAATTATCCGAGCTGAGCAGCAGCACGGCTCACTCACTCCCTACTACCACTACTACTACTACGACTACTACTACCCACTGCCCTTCCACTCAAAACTTACGCCTACTACCACATAGATAGGTCCTCCCACCATATGCCTGTGTGAATAGTAGAGGAGACTTTGGCTCCATGTCACGTTCCCCGAGCGGAAGTTATTTACATTAAAACTTGGCAAAGACCAACAAGCCCAACGGTTCAGGGGTCAGTAGGGAGTTCTTTCCAAGAAATACCCGCCTTCCAAAATCACTAACAGCACCAGCAGCAGTAGCAACAACAAATACAAAACACCCAGCTTCCGAATCTATCCACCAGAACTATAGTAGCCTCGCTTTCCCAAAAGCCACAGCACCAGCAGCAGCAACAACAACAACCTACTCCCAAAATAATACAACGTTCCCAAAGGGTCAGAGAGCGGCCAGATTACACAAAGTTCAAAGATTAATCCACGCTGCTTCCATTCATCCATCCATCCAACCATCCACCAGAGAAAGAAGAGAAAGAAAGGTAAATGTGGCAGTCCCTTATTATTAAATTCTCCATCCCCCGCAACCCATTTATGAGCTGCTAACCCTCTACAACAAAAAAAGGGAGTGAGCAAAGAGGACGAAGACGACGACAACAACAACAGCAACAAAAAGGCAGACTCCTTCACTGTCAAACCCCCGCGGGGGTTTGGGGGTAACCCAACAACAGGATATAATCTCACACTCCACAACAACAACATGTGCTGAGTATTCGGCACATACCGCAACAGCAGCTCAAAGACTAGCAATGTGGCAATTCCTCCACCATCCGACTCGCGCCCACACATGAGTCACGCATGTATGGCAGATCACACGCTCACTTTCCTCACCCTGTCACATTATATCTCTTATTACCATTACTAAACCACAAACCGTCATCACTTCCCGTCCCCTACAATGTACAGGGTGGGGAGCATCACCTCGAGCCGTGTCCATTTCCAGTATCCAAGATCATCCATGTTGTTCAAACACGTCCAAACACATAATGTTGTACATAACAGTTCACACATCCACTCAAACTTACACACACACACACACACACACACACACAGTTCAACAAACTTTCTCAACACAAACTCCCACTACTCCAAAATCCTCCCTCATGTCCACCCCGTTTCTCAATTTTCTTTTAGGCAATAAAGCCCATACACCTCTGTCTGTACTGTACAATATACAATTTCACATCCGCAGTCTTCAACGACACATCAGTAGACGGAGCACAGTCAGGGATTTTCTTTTATTAAATCATTGTCACAGACACTCTGTCATGGTGGGTGAAGGAAGGTGAACTCGAGACCACCGGACCAAACTTCCCAACAGCCCCCCTCTTGTGTGTGTGTGTGTGGTAGAGTGGGGAGGGAATAAGAGGCAACGCACATTGGCGAGCCTACATTGTTACTCACTACTACAGTGCACAAGGGGGATAACAAAGTCTCGGGAGGAATGCGGATCACCACGTAATACTAGTAGTAGTCGCAATAGCAGATTTACTTCCAGCAACAGCTCTGTGACAATATTAGTGAGTGTCGTAGTTAGCGGCTACCTCCTTTATGTGCTTCTAAACTGAAGCCACCGTAGGGAGCCTCTTTTCCTGATACCTTGAGTACAAGATCCTCTCCACTCCTGGGCTCACCAACTGTCAGACGGAGCGTTGCGAGGTTCATATATACGGGGCCCGCTGCGGACCAACCATGCCGAAGCCTCAACCTCGGACTGAACGGGAAGCCAGGCGGCTTTCACCACGAGATCCAGTTGTGCTGTAGCCAGCAGGAGCCAGGAGCGGCGCGAGTGGTACTGAGAGAGAGAGAGAGAGTGGTGGCTGGCTGGCTAGCAGACTAGGATGGATAGGACTACGGTTACCCCGACGAAGAACGCTCCTCACTACTACTACCAACACCACCACCACCACCACCACCACCATATCTTCAGATTGTACTTTTAGAGGTATGTTTTACGCATCTGCCTGTCCACGTGTGTATTCGTGGGTGTGTGCGTGAGTTTGTGTATGTGTGTGCGGGGGGGGGGAGGAATAGTGAGCGGCGGGAATCATGAGGAAAAGATAGGAGCAGCAGAAGGACATCCAGGAGGAGTGTGGCATATTCGTCGTTGTCCCCCTGTAGCGAAATAATACAAGTACCGCCACAACTCGTTCCTATTCTACCCATCCACCCAACGAACACCCCATCCCTGCCTTCGCTGTAGTACAATGTGCAGCGGTATGAGAGCTCCTTCCAACGACTAACAAAGGGTCCTCATCCTCCTCTGACTCCTTCTTCATTTCCCAGTTAACAGTCTCATGTTACATACGATTTCCCGTCTCCCGCGATCTTTTTCTCTCTCTCTCT
>WJFA01003920.1:0-11689 GCA_009870155.1 Pseudobourletiella spinata | reverse complement strand
CTATTATCTCCGGACATAACGGCATATTAGACAGAATGTCGGAGGGACGTGAAAAAAAATCAAAATAAAATGTGAACTTTTCAAGTAAAATTGGCATGTAAAATCACTTGATTTGTTATTTATATGCGGCAAAAAGTTAATGCGTACACGTCTGGTTGGTCAATCACACTTATAACAAGGAATGCCTCCTTATTTCATTCGTGCACACTTCTCATTGGTACTAGCATTGGTCAGTCGAAAGTGCTACGCACTAGCTACGTCTGCCATGTCTCAATGAATTTGTCCCGTAGTTATTATGTTTCAATTGAAATGTATGGTTAGAGCATCCACCAGTGCGATACTACTCATCATTGTTTATACAAAAACTGGACTAACCCCGACGTTTGAAAACTTCCTGCAGGCAGACCTTGATACCATAGAACACGAAATCGCGGCTTCTTATCAGTCCCACTTGACCAAACAGTAACTTAAGTCCAACCACATTTGACAGATAAGCTACAATAATTTTACCAGTTTCCCCCCAAAGATACAACTGCACATCTAATATAGCCTCAACCTGAATAGGTTGAGCCACATGTGGTTCATCTTTAAGCCAACGGCACTGAATAACAACCACGCTGATCCCGTTGTTGACTCCTGTGACCAGTGTCCCAGCATACTTTTTACCTTGTAACCAACCACCCCCTCCAAGCTGTAGGTCGACCGATTGGAAGAAAACGAAAGCTCTGACAGAGAGGGACCGCAGAAAATGTGTGTGGTGACACGAGATAGGCCGGCCGCAAAGTCAGTGTGTGGTACCTCTGGATTTGACTTTTCCTTCGGAAATCATTCTTCCTCTCAGTTTCATGTTTCATTTTTTAATGGGTGAAATTAGAATAAATTCCCAAAAAATTATGAGGCATCACCCCTTTGAGGCTCAATTTTCCCATGCATATATATGTGTACGGGGAGAGGCTTGAAGAGCCAGTTCGGAAGCATTATTGTTATTATCATGAGAGAATTCAAGTGAAATCGAGATTACGAGGAGGATCAACACGTTTCATCTATGGCGTGCGTATATGCTCTGTCGCCGTGGCCGGCGTCGTCGTTGTGTTGCCTGGCCAGTTTTTAATGGGTTTATAGGTGAAGCGTATAGTGTCTGCTGCCAGGGCAGTTGCAGTCAAAATTGAAGACAATTTATCCTACCATAAGATTCTCTTTCATGCTTACTCTTCCACAACGAGGGAAATGATGACAGGGGCCTTGGGACGCGCTCTGTCGTGTGGTAGCAACTTGTGTGTGTGCAAAACCCCTGACTAATACCAATCAGTCCTGAGAGTCTATACTCCTTTCCATTCAGAGTCAAGTAATTCGGAGGTCATTTTCTATGATCTACTTTGTTAGGCAGTCGAGCCACAGAGAGCAGAGAGTGTTCTGAGGCGAACCAGTAACTTGCCACCGGCTGTTTTTCATCTTCTCCGTCCTCTTGTTCGAATATTAACGTTGGTGTATGCGGCGTGCGTGCCGCCTCACACACGAGTAATCAGTTTATTTGACAAATTGGACCCTCGTTTTAATGTAGCACACGTTCACCGAATATTAAATCTGTTTAGGAATTATGGCGACGATTTTCTTATTTGTCATTAGTATGTACCATTCTGAGGATGCATTTCATTTGGAAATTCGTAGCAGTGAGTATCACTGACTGCCACCGAGTGTGAGTCCCCTCAGTCAGTCAGTGTGTGGCGAGCTCCGTGCAATAACGATGGGAGACTTGATCACCCCGCCAAACTCAAATGTCATCCCCACTGAGGCATCTCATATTGTAGCTGGGCATAAATACTTGTGGTAATTTTTCTGCTTTGGATTGAGAAGGGAAGGGGATCCTTTTTGTGTTGTTAGAAGACAACGAGGAACTATTAGCACTGCGGCATATTTGCGTCCTACAAACGTCCGTTCTTTTTTTAGATAAGTTTCGATGTTATAAGATTCCTTTTGCTTTCTCGAGACGATGCGACGTCGTCTTTCTGCCCCGCACACACACAGCCAGCAAGGATGTGTGACTCGAGTGAGTGACAACTGATTGGCCAATATTTTCCCCCTGTCATCCTCCTCCTGTTGCATATTGAGGTGCAATCAACGATCAACACCTGGCTTGAAGGAGTCTCCGTACATTAACCCCATTTGCTACCGTCTTATTTGCAAACTTGGCTGCAAATTTTCTCCTGAAAATCCCTGTGCTCACTGGTTAGCCGTACGTGGGCTCACATGAGACTGTACTGTACTACTGGATTGCAGTATAGTCAATTTTGTCGTTTGGAGTGGTAAACGAACCAGCTTGATGTTCGCCGAATAGTTTTTTTATACCATATTCCTCTTAACATCCTTGCCAGTCCTGCTATTGCTTGAATTTATGGAGCTGCTGCACCAGTCGTAGTTAGTATATTGGTGTTGTCATTGCGGAAGTTCGTTTTATAATTTTGGATGTAAAAAAAATACAAAATACGAATCTGTTTGGAACATTTAAAACTATCCGTATACTTGTGTCATTTGGCTGGCTTTTGGTTTGTTTGAGTATGTGACATATATCACCACTCTGCTGATTCTTGCAAGTAGGTGTTGTGTTGTACCTTAACAAGGGGAGTTGTTACAGCTCCTTCCTCGAGTTTGAGCTCGTTGTATAGACACCGGTTGCATTGTGTGTGTATGTCTTCTAATGATCTTTGTGGGACTGGATATGTGTTAAAGAGGAAGAGCAAGTAGGAGATGAGCGAGAGCGTGTATGTGTATGTGTTTACTACACGAGATGGGCGAAAAGAAAACAATAATAATATGAAAAAGGAAGACACAGAAAGTCGTGCACAACTTGTCCCAGAGTTTTTAGGCAGCAGAAGAGTCTGCCCGTAAGTCAGTGAGTTGAATGTGAAGAGCTTCCGGCGCGGCACGGCACAGTGCTCGGGGTGTGTCCTATACGATAATAATGTTAAATGATGAACAGTATAGTTTCAGGTTTTTTCACCTACCCACCTCACCAGACCATGCCGTACATGTATCTCGCCAACGTGTATGTAGTCCCGAATGCCTTGACCTTCAAATTTAAAAATTGGATGACTTGTAATGTGTTTGAGGTGGGGTGTGAAAACAAGGAAGGGATTTGTTCTCAAAGCTGTAAATGGACCTCGACGGACTCATTCACAGAGAGCTCCCAATCTGAATTAAGTGCATACTCCGCCAACAGTAAGTCTCCCTGAACTCCAGTTTCCCCAGCTGAGTGCTTTCCTATGCTGTATATGAGTTCAGGAAGGTTAAACTGTTGGAATTTGGCTAAAAAAACATGATTAGAAGACCCATTTTTGGAATTCAAATGATAGCACTATAATGGCCCTTGTCCTTTGTTGCTGTAATTGTGTCAGGTTGACGATTTACACTATGGTGTTATGTATAATAGTTAGCACCTTTTAGTCCGACCAAGGCCTCCGTTTTTTCCTACACAGGGATTCTCAGCGGAGTGATTAGAGGACTGGTGAAGAGAGTTTTGGAGGACAGGAGTGGAGAGTTGACGACGGCGAGAGATGTGATTTTGATTTTTGTATCTCATGCACGAACTCATTATACAATTGATTGCCGAGTGGATTCAGTGCAGATCAATTAAAGTTGGTTTAGTTAGGAGGTAGAGGCAACATGATGATGATGTTGATGATGACGATGATGATGATAGTTTGGTGAGGCCGATTGATGCTCGTCATTACAATGCATACACTCCCTCGCTTATATAAGTTGTGGAGCATTATTGATTTTTTAGCACCTAACCACCTCGTTCACCGTTTGATAGAGTTACTTTCTGCCTCTCATAAAATGTCTCTATATATGTTGGGTGAAAGCTTTTTGTTTGTTTAGACGGTAGGTATATATATATATATTTGTGTTGGAAAAAGAGCCGACATGTTGCATCATCGTAAGTCAAACAAACATCTCTGCGGCTGAGAGTCCTCTGACCTTTCATGATTCAACTACACACAAGTATATATAATCGGTACTGCGGGCTACGTATCGCTTTGTCCATGACCAGATACTTCTAAAGTGGACATTATCACACTAGTGAATGTGATGTTTGGCGGTGGTGGAAAAAATCATGATGAAATTGTGAAATTTTTCTCTCTCTCTCTCTGTGCCCATTTTCTCAGGAATGACAGGAGGACGGAGATTTTCCGCGGAAGAACACGGAAAAATTAGCCTGAAAGCCGACGCCCTTAAATACGACGAATTTCCCCGTCTCCCTTTCAGCACCACGAAGATCGTGCTCAGTTTCTAAACGAGTTTATATGGTCTTCCTGGAATACATCGAAATCAAAAAAGCCCTGCCGACCCATCCCGTTCACTTTTGCTTATATTATCTTCCCTCAAGTTTACACTTGCAAATATGCACGGATACACGCAAGTGCTCTTTTAGCCATTTGGACTGTTGACTTTTGCTGCGGGCAAGGTAACCCATTTTACTGTCTGATGTCATCATCTTCATCATCACCAGTACCACCAACACTACCATGATTTCTCTTCGAGTATTTAGCTCAACGTTTTTGCCGTAATTTACCAAACGAGTATGTTGGGAGCTACGGGAGTCGTATAGTAGTAGTAGAGGTAGTGTGTGAGTAAAAGCAATTTGAGACCAATGTCTGACTCATTTTCTAGATCAAACTCGCTCTTCATCATCATCATCCACTCACGCATACTTTGACGAACCAGCCTTTCACCTTCGAACCAAACCGACGGTCCAATGCGGGAATAGGCATCCGGTTTGCAAACGTATAGATTATTGCCATGCACGACTCTGTATCAGATGACCATGTACAGTTTCTATTTCGTCACCCTGGTGATGCGTCCTCACTGACGTCAAAATTACACATTGCATCATGGAATTTACTTTATTTGTCAGACATTTTCCTTCCTCTTCGACTCTTCAGTAGTGTAACCTCCAACGCACTCATCCGGTTCAAGCTCCCAATGCATCCACTGTTCTGCTTATAGGAGGAATGTGAGAATGTGGATATGCGAATGGAATCACTACTGTTCAGTCAGTCACTGTGAGTATCTCACCCATAATATTACGTATAAGATCTTGTCCGATTATTCCCATGATCTAGAAATAAAAAAGAGTTCCCCCTCAACTAATTACATTTCCTCCAAGGTCGGGGCAGTTAGCCACCAGTAACCATATAATAATATTTTTTTTACTCCATCACACAAACACATATACGATTGTCTTCAATTCCCATTCAAACTCTAGGTTTAATGGAGATGAAAGGATTACATAGTTGTAGAACAAACCAAATATTTACACAAGGTAGAAATGAAAGATAGAAAATGGTCCAAGTCATACATCCATTATCCTGAACTTCACAATAATATGTGCACGGATCAATATTGAAGTGGGTTATGCGGGGAGATTGAGAGACTGATGATAACATACTGTGAGCAAAAATGGAGATGAAACGATTTGATATCAAAGTTTCTGTCATGATGCGATATGCCAGTTCCCCTTCGATCCGTGGGTGGACCTCGTAAATTTCTGGTCAAATTATTATAAAACATGACAAAGTAACTCCTGCACGAATACGTGATAACGCTAGCAGCGGTTACACACACACACACACACACAAAACTGTTGGAATCTGTCATGTGTTGCGGAGGAGAACCATACATATTGCTATCCCAAACTTTGCCCCACACAGGTCTCCTTCGTTGGCTCACTACNACACACACACACAAAACTGTTGGAATCTGTCATGTGTTGCGGAGGAGAACCATACATATTGCTATCCCAAACTTTGCCCCACACAGGTCTCCTTCGTTGGCTCACTACTTATGATAATAATATGGTTCTTTGGAAGTTATCAATGAAGGTTAATGTCGCCAAAGTGCAGTTTAATCAAGCTGTCGTGGATTTATGGAGCAAGTATGACTTTCCCAGCTTGATTCCGATCTGTTTTTGGTGTCACAGAAAAGTGCATAGTATGTCAACCAGGAGCGAGCGAGAGGAGAATCCACTCCGCGCGCCCCAGTGTCGCCAGTGTGAGAGTGACGAAAAGCTCATTTGGAGGAGTTATGCACTCAAGGGTTCACAGTTGACAAAGAGCAGCTCATTATTTCGCTATGCTGTTATATGACCGACCATGATAATTCTGGTCCGATCCAAATCTTCCATCTTGCACACCTCTTTCGTAATCTCATCCTATAGAGCAGTAAAATGGACGGCTCCTGTGGGCCAGAATGTGCGCAGGGGAATGAGAAAAAGGACCAAAGAACCACCACGACCAGAAACTTTATTTTCTCGTTTTCCAAAGCCAAAAGTTCACCTCCACAGATCGTTGCCACGCTGAAAACAGCATTATTTACGCCGAGATCTCACTGTCTATAAGTTACCTATGCCTCACTAACCATCTGATGAGCCACCAAACACGCCGTAAGCTAACAGCCTCTTGCTCGCATGCTGTGCCAAAGATTATTATTGGCCTTAATGGAGTGTCTTTTCGAGGGTTATATTAACATTTTAATTATTTTACAAACTTGTAAAATTAACCCATACACGCTCCACTGGGCACACAGCAACAGCACCCTTTACGTAACAATCTAAAAACAAACTGTCACCTTGCATGCCAGCGAGTGGAATCACTTGGGAACAACAACATATATATAAGATTCAACAAACTTCATTAATAGCATCATCATTTCTCCTAAGATTTGTGAATGGGATAGAGTTGAGGGGACTTTTGGATGCAGATTCAAGGCTTTACGCCCTGCCTCTCATCCATACCAAGTTGAAAAGGATGCTCCTTCATGTACGAACAGATCCCAGGCGGTATAAAATTTTGGCAAGTTTGAAAATCCATACAGTCACATATGTTCCTTCCTTCCTGTGTGCAAAATTATACATTATTTAAAATGGCCATGCGCGGAATTTCCGGCAAAACATGTAATGTTCCCTCCAGTTAGCCGTAGAGTTATGCACGCTAGTGCTACTCTTCGTTTCATAACCATCGTATCTCGTAAATCTGCTGCTGAGTGAGAGTACCGTACTCGTATGCCGCCTGCAAGGCCGAGAAACTTTACATACGTTCCCTCGGTTTTCCGCGTCACTCACTCGCACAAGCAGGAGCTTATGTAAGGGACGATGCAGCGCGGGGCAATTGCCAAAAGTGGCGGTCGTCCTGATGGACGGACGCCATAAGAGAATACACGATGAAGTGGGGGGTTACGAAACGTCCAAATTTCCGTGACACGAAATGCGAATGAAGAGAGTTTGACCATGCAGTTTTGAACCTTAGCAGAACCTTTCCGTCATCCCCACAAGCATAGGCACATACTATGTAAAGTGTGTTACACTCTTGTGGCACAACCTTGACGTTAACTGTAAAATGTTTTCTTCTATGCTTTTATTACTATTGCCATAATCACAGGGTGAAGTCGCACATGAGTATGAAGGAATACGGCGGCGCTCGGACGGAGCCCATACGGTGGCACTGCTTGGGAGCGCAATTTAGTAACTTTTTTTTATGGCTTCCCACAAAGTGCCACAATGGAGAATGGCATCTCTCGCCCTGCCTGCAAGAACAATGGGAGCCAGCGTGATGATTTTCATAAGCTAATTGAGGTAGAAGGATTTTATGAGGCTGTCAACGGAGCACATGCATCTGCAGGTGCTTCCTCCACTACTTGCCACTACTCGGAAAAAAATCAAGTGAAGATGTTCTTGACGGCGATGTGAAGATGTGATGTCCTTTAAAAAATGACCAATCCTCTACCCTTCCCGCGCAGTTTTAAAATTCCTTTGCGAGAGTGTGTCCTTTAGAAAATCTTTGCCCGACGTTTTTATCGTTCAAGTTGAAGATGACTTCCGTTTTTGCCACTACACTTTCTGACCATTTCAAAGTTATTAACGTCCTGATTTTTTTTGCATATGGGACTCTCTCATTGCAAAGTTGAAAGTGAGGCTTTTACGTGTGGGAACCCTACCGTTAAATGGCTATAGTATGCACCCTGGCAAGTGACGCACACGGTAGGGTGTATGCCCAGCGTGGACGTCTGTGTGAGTGAGACAGACGAGACTACTAACCTGATTGCTAGTAATTGTCTCTGATCAATGTGGTCTCAGCATGAAGGGAGTGATCCGGGCCCATAACGGATAACTTTTGACAATAATCTGTCTATATAGCATACGTTCATATTAGATTTGGAAGATAATGGGTCGTGGGAAGGGGATTTATGGGCGGTGGACGAACCTGTCCTGATACATTGCTGCTGTTTACAGCTCGTCAGCGTATTGTCCCTTGTCATTTGAGTCTGCAAAGGCGTCATCGCCCTCTTCCTCATATCTTTCTTGGATGGTAATCCTATTCAAAGCCACATATTGTCACTGTTTAGCTTTACGACTTGCTTCCCCATGTCTGTCTGTCTCTCTCTCTCTCTCTCTCCCTTTAATCATATACGGAGAAAGGTTGAGGCTGTGGCGGTGGTGGTGATGGTGATGATGATGAGTTTGTTAAATAAATATTTAAGAAAATATATACGGATTTTCTTGTCAACGGAACTCAGAGTACTTTAATCATTTTAGCTCACTTTGCATATTTTCAAGTTGTTCCTTTTATTCTTTAATTATCTCGTGATTAGCAAGTGAAAACCTTCACGCACACCGAGTGTTGTTGTTGTTGTTGTCGTCGTCGTCGTCGTCGTATCGTGTCAAAGACAAAAGACTGGGGGACGTAAAAGTCTCTGTCTGTACACATTCGTATGTATGCGCCCGTGAAATTTACTCGTATGCAGGACCACTTGGGTGGACACACAGACGAGAAAAATTAAGACCGGCGAGTCTTCGTATATGTACATACACAGAATTTGAGAGTGAGTGAGGAGCGGAAGAACCGGTACTGTACTGTTTTATTACTCTGTTTCTGTTTAGTCTTATGGTCTGTGCATACATGTATGACTGCATAAAACGGTGCTCAGAGGAAGACGAGTCACTCAACAAGTCATGTCATTCATATTCACATGCGGAGGGAGTGTTGTTGTGTACACTCTTACTGTCCGAATTCGCAAACTTGTTTCCAACTCCATGTCCCGCACACATAGAAATATGCAGATGGTCACGGGTACACGCATACACAAATTCACAAACAGATACAAACTTACAAACCAACAGAAAATACACACACACACACACAAACGGACGTAGAGAGGGAAACACATACACACACTGGCAGATATACACACTACACGTTAACAGGTACACGCCCACAAACATCAACACACTCACAGATACACTCACACACTCTCAAAGAAGCACACACTTACGTACGCTCCCAAATACTCACATCCCCACAGAGATACACACACACACACACAAACACAGGGTGGCAAAATCACAGAAATACACAGTCAGATACTCTCGCACACATACACACATTCTGCCAGCTATACATGCACACACTACCGGATACACACACACTCACTTATGAGCACATCCGTATACTCGCAGAAACACACGCTTACTCACTCTCATGAGTTCAGAGATCCACATACTCGCAGATACACACACTCACCAATGAGCGTACGTTCATGCACTGCCACCCACAACTTTGCCCACAAATATAAGCACACATTCACACAACACACACACACACACACACACACACACACACACGCACATCCACCCACACTCTCTCAGTTACACACACACTATAGAGCAAAAGCGAATCCGAAGAAGTGCTGCTCTACACTTTGGGGAAAAATACATAGTATTCGTGTTTGCAAAAGCAGTAGACAGAATCACACGAAACAAAAACTGAAACTTAGAACAAGTTACCTTAAGGTCATTGAGACTCTCACATATCACTATCATCTATGAGCCAACTCGTTCACAAGCATATACACAACACGCACACTAGTACATGCAGTGATAAATCTCCGTTATTCAGCAACCTACAATCTCATTGTAGCTACATATGAACACAAACACACACACACACACACAAAGTTCTGTGAATTCAGGGAGGAAAATGAAAAGTGAGTTGCAGAGAAGCTAAGCGCTGTAGTATTTAACTTGCAAAAATTCTTCTGGGAATGACTATATACAGGCATCTCGGTAGAAAAGCTCATGACATGGAAACATACATAATGGAGCCGCATCTTCCTCTCATATGGACTACATACATAGTATCTCCTTGTTTACTTCTTCCTATTATTATTATTATTATTGTTATATTGTACTGAAGCCGGTCTATGCGGATGAAATGGAAAGCCAGTCAATGAACCTGACAAGGTAATTTAATTTGACAACGGTCTTTACGGTGTAATTTACGTGAGCCGTAGACACTCGAGCACAGATGCACACACTAACCTAAATGTCTGTCGTTGACGTGTGTTTGGAGTTTTGGGAAAATTGTACACAGAGAATCCCACATGCAGAGCCCGAGGTGATGCCAGTCGCGGTACATACAACTATTATTACATCAAAATATTCAATTACTCTTCCCTCCTGTTGCCATGTGGTAGGGGGAAGTAGCAGGAATTCACAGCAGGGACTGCATTCACTTGGCTATCATCATCATCATCATCATCAGCATCATCCTTTGGCATGGCTATATGCATATGCATCATTCCCAATCACTCAGTTGACAAAATCTGCCTTCCTAATAGTATACGGCTTCTGCTGGGGAGTACTCCTGAAAAATTTCACATATTCTTTTATCTTAATTAGTGCTGATTAGAGGGGAACGTTAGAGGGGCTAGTGCAGGAGATATATATTACTGAATTTCCCAATTAGATAAATCTTTTTGATGCAATAACCGCTTTCCGCTCGCATAACAATTTGATTGCTCGCCCTGTACTGCTGTGCACAGGCTGTGCCTGCCTCTGTGTTTGGGGATCATCATCAGGTAATACTAAATTCAGAAAACCAGTATGTTTACATTAGTGGAGGTGGTCAATTAGCCATGTAATCCATGTGGGCATGGGGTGGGGGAAAATCACAAAAGTTTCAAACACACTCTCACACACGTGCTTACACAAATTCCCGAGCCGTTAACCGTTATTCTCTGATGGAAGCATCGTTGTAAAAATGTGTGTGCCCAAATCTGCACGCGTGTTACATGCCCGCACAAACTCATCGCTGAAGGCGTATGAACACCAGCGTTGATGCGCCGAACATTTGGGACTGCGTATTCGCGCTCATACACCTACAGTAATGCCCGCAGGCATACACAGAGGTCCGATGCACACATTCGAATTCATATACATATACACAAACACAATCCGTGCAAGTATTCACATATCACAAACAAATAAAAACACAAACAAGCCACCATGCATGACATGTGCGTTTATACACTCAAAAGCATTAAAAGTGCTTCCACAAACACGCAGTTGCACATGTCGAACATTATGCACACCCCCAACACATCTGCGTGTACAGACCGAAGCGTACAAAAATTCACATGTTTATATAAACATGTTCAAGCAGCAGCTCTCGTAATTACAATCACTGTCGCAATTACAGCCCGAATTCCTTCGAGTATTTCTGACAATTTAAATCCCAACCTAAATTGCATCTACAATCTGACAATTATGACCATTAAAATTCAGTCCGAATATTTCATCCCTATTATGGTCACCAGCCTAAGAAATGCGTGGATTCCAATGCTTCGACATTGTTAGAAT
>WJFA01003919.1:0-11691 GCA_009870155.1 Pseudobourletiella spinata | reverse complement strand
GTGTTGTAATGGACGGTTGCGTGCGGCGAACTTACATTGGTGGAGGGCGAAGAGATGGAGAGATAACATTTTCTTCCGGGGTTTTACCGTATTAATTTATTGATCGTCTGATCTTGGTCCTGTCAAGATACCAACACGTGACTGGTTCGGGAAGGCCAAGTTGAGCGCATAGAATTTAAGATTATTAGCCGAAACAAGGAACGAATAAGGTTGTGTTAATGACATGGGAATTCATGTTAATGTTATGGGACTGATGAAACCGACCTTAGAGAATCTGAGTGGTACTGAATTAGAAGTATGTGGGAGACGGTGGAGACGGGATAAAATGCGGGATAAGTGCAGTCACTAATGCCGGTCACCTCCGGGGTACACACAACGGAACGCAACAGAGATATAAGTTTTTCAATATTTCGCCGAGTGTTAGGGCTAGAGGATAATAGTTTTGTCAGTCCTCTCACTAGTCAATCAGTCAGACTGGCGACTGGCTCACATTCATCCCAACGGAAGATGGCCCAATGAGCGGTAAACGCTGGTAGGGAATGATTCAAAATGAAAACAAAATCCAGCAGAATTTACAATGAAAGTTAAGAATGAATGACAGGCGCGATCTTTAGGACTATTTTATTTTCACTATTGGTGGCAAACAGTGTGAGCTTGACTGTGTTTTACGTTAGGCGAGAGCACTAACCTATACGTTAGGAGCAGTGTTGTTACTCCGAAGTATGTATGCTCCTAAAGATGACTGCCAAAGTTTCCTACTACCTCTGCTATTACTGCTACTACTACTACTACTACTACTACTACTGGCAGTACACTATACGGCCTACAGCTCTCAGCTGTTGTTCCCATCCAATTTTACCGTAATCACCACAAGCATGACGTTTTGGCAATCATTGCTGTCTGGTAAGCTCATCTTTTCGTGAGTGAGAGGACTGCCGTGTGGACGCCATAAATATTTACAACTCAGTTTCAACCTTCGTTTTCGGTAACCATTCGGAGTAAATCAGTTGATGGGGAGGAGGATGGTGAGTGAGGAACAAGTGAGAACTTTAGAGCTTCCAAGTAGTTGAGGTTTAGATGAAAATACATGGGAGTGAGCTTGTACGGGTGGTACTATGTTTAGTACTGTGGACGGCGGAGAAAAATTGCGTATGAGCTCTTCTTCAATGATGAAGATGAGGATGGGAAGGATGGTTTGAGAAAATGTACTAAATTTCTCATGCTTCCGCATCCTCTGAGCCAAAGAGTGTGTGACTCAAGATTGCCTTCATTTCCTGTCCACCGCTATCAACTACCCGCCTCCTTACCTATCCAAAATTCCATGGTTTACTTTCAGGTCACCGCGGTGAACCTTTCACTTTCTTCGCTCTCTCTCTCCTCCCACCATGAAGGAGCACCTTCCATCAAGGAGTGAAGTTCATAAGATCAATCCATCATTTCAACTGTTTTTACTACTACGACGAACGAGAATAATCCATTTTAAATTCTCTTACCCTGCCGGCCAAGAGCAATCTCATCAAGTTTTATTTCCTGTCGTATAAATACTTACAACTCTTAATGAGAACATAAAATTCTGGTGAAGGTAAAGGGTGAGAATGGGGAGAAAGTGATGGCGGGGATAGCGCAGCGGCGGCAATGAAAAAGAATCGTAGTGGCCGGATTAATTATTTTCCTCCCATCCGCTCCTGCCCCTTGGTCCACACACACATTTCCAACATGGCCGTCGACCCGAACATGGGAGAGTACCGCAGATACTCTCGTACACGATATCGGCGGCCGCTACCGTACAGTGGAGATAGGATGGCAACCCGCACCGCGGTAATATATGTCGGCTATCAGTATATGCTGAGGTACGCACAGTATGCGTACACGTGCACGTATTGGCGGGTCTACAGATGCCCGTAGAATCCAACAGAGAAATTAGAGACAGTGAAAGTGAGAATTTTTATCTGGAGACAGAGAGAGAGAGAGAGAGCGAAGAAAGGGAGCGTTGGCCTAGATACCAGGGACCCTATAAATCCAGTCTGAACGATAATAGGTGAGATGAGGATTGTTCCGTGGGGTCTATCCGCTTATGTGTAAAAGGATGCGTCCAATAGGGAAAACATAGGAGGTATGGCAGGCGGGCATGCTTGAAATATTTGTCTTTTAAGCCGAACAATTGGGATTTTTCGACGTCCCTCCCAGTAGGAAATGGTTCATGGGAGAATTTCAGAGGACAGAATCGAAGGAAACGTTGTGGGGAGGGAGAGAAGATGCGTTTTCCTCTACGTGGTCCGGCCGGGGTATAAGCGCTCCTTCATTTTCATCATCACCATCGAGTTTGTTGTTCTGTGAATCGTGAGGAAGGCGATGGCGGGACACGTGGAGGGAACCGAACGGGTTCATTGACCTCGGGGAAGCGTGCCTTTTCGCGCCACGTGTCATCCATTCCTCCTCTCAACTCCCTCGCCCTCAACTTTCCGTCCTGTTCATGCCATCTCTCTCTCTCTCTCTCTCTCTCTCCCTCCCTCCCTCGCTCTCCGAAATCTCCACACCGCTGCTACGCTTACGGTGCTTACTATTATTTACCAGTACCAGTATATATGCTTGCATAAGAGACTGCGTGTGTGGTGGATATAAAGGGAAACTATCCGGAGAGGGCGCATACTCCTACTAAAGCATAAACAGACGACCAAGCAACACTTAAACTGGCACACACACACTCACACGCAAACGTGCAGACGTATACGCACAAAAATCCACACGTCCAATCCCATTGGTGGCTCCTCCCGTCTCACGCACATAAACATGCATATGTACGCACTTCCAACGCATGGAACTCCCATGCTACTACACTTATGTGTGAATCCAGTCGGCTCTATCAGAATCGAAATTAAGCTTGAATTATTGCCTCTGCGGCAGATTCCGGCATACTCTCCCTCGCGCATGTCATACACACCTACGTACGCATAAACATATAGTGATGTGTAGTTCTCGAAGCGCCATACGCACCTACATGAGTTGACTCTCTCCTCTTGTGGAGTAAGTGCATATGTGCTAAGGGGAAATCGTGTGCTGTGTGTGTGTGTGTGTGTGTGTGTGTGTGTGTGTGTGTGTGTGTGTGTGTGTGTGTGTGTGTGTGTGTGTGTGTGTGTGTGTGTGTGTGTGTGTGTGTGTGTAATGAATTCCTTGAGTGAGTCAACTCGAAATAAGCTCTTGGTGTGACGACCGACCATGCATCGGCGAGGTCATCGGAACCGCACCATGATAGTGTGGCTCGAAGCCGTCGTCCTCAAAACGTTATATAACACTATATACTTCTATACATTCATACCTTACGCACAATGCTTTGAGTATGCAAAAGCGCTGCGTGGCAGCCTCTTGTATTAATGGGGAAAGCCTAGTGGAGGCTATCATACATATGTAGAGATGCGGAGAGCGAGAGAGAGAGAGAGAGAGAGATTTTGTAGTGGCCATGCATTCCGGTTGGGACAGTTTGGAAGTGCTATACGCTTGGTATTGGTAAGCATTACGCGGGGATGATAGATGATTTTAAAGGAAACTAAAGTAAGGTGCATGGAGGTTGTCAACCTCCAACTACGATAGTAGAGTCTTGGCCATGCACCGATAAATGTGACGGGGAAACGGCAGCGTTGGTGCCTCAGAATGGGGGCCGACGAGTTATACCGCCTTTAGTGGCTCCTAGTTTTTCTTCGGGATTATGTGCCATGTTGTAATATGAGGAACCATAACAATAAAATATTCCGAGCGTTGCCAGCAGTAGGCTTTTTCAATGTTGTTGATCCTGAGGTTGTTGTTGCTGTTGTTGGTACTGCTACTACCACTACCGCTAATCCCAAAAGTACTTTATTATGATACCTATGTAGACAGTATGAACTTCGCCAGTGTGTGACGTGCAGAGGAAGGACGGAAGTCAGACGAAGGGCTACTCATCCTGGTGTGTAAAGGAAGTTGGGTGGGTGTAGACATTATATATTTTAAGCTGTGGATATGTTGGTTCGGAATCAAGGTCAATATGCGCATAGATTCAAAGGATAATTCCCTCCATCGTTCATTCAACTCCTTGTCAAATGCACACAAGCTGATTTATCTAATCCATGTGCGGAACACATAAAGTCACCGTCACGCTGTACATGACACAAAAACGTCTTCAAGACGCTCGTTGGGCTTTTATAAACACACTATACTGTGGGGGTGGCGGGGGACATGGAATGATAATGATTGGGAATGATGTGATATGTAAGTTAACGTATCCCTGTAAGCGCCTTTCATAGGCACATGACAAACATGCATGCAAGGGCTCAATTTCTCAGGTGATTACTCGTCTGTCGTCTCCTCGGCAGCATTTTATTATCAACACTGTCATTGGATGCGGGTATTATTCCTAACAACACCGTCGTTATCACCCACCTCTCATCCACATTGTACCCTCACCGGCCATCATGGCGACCAGGGGTCTCTTAAAATGGATTGTAATATTTCCAGCACCCGGTCGTTGATGCAATTTACAGCTAATTACAAATACACGGTGGCTGTATGGGATTAGTTTGACCAGCATTAATGTGACACTATGAGGAATTGTGTGCGTTTCTGTGTGTGTGTGTTAAACCCCCAAGAATAACGGGAGCGCACACCTCTTGGGACACGGAGACCCATTTGAGATTATTAAAACGTCATCCTATTATTACAACCATCTGTGAGTGACGAAGGAGAGGCCACTGGAAACGGTGTGGTTAAGATATTTTTCCCCAGCAAATTACTGTCCTTCAGTCTATCCCTCGTTCCAACATTGATCGAGTTTTTTACATCCTTGGGATTAAAAGGCATCGGTCGGAGCGGCTCATGTTGCATTGTTTATACACTGTACGTGGTGCGGGACTACGGGGTAAATTTGTTCGGTCCATTTACGGCTCCAGTAGTCTATGCATGAAGAATAAAATGACAGAACTGGCTTGAGTAAAGTAATACTGACAGTTGTTGCATATGATGGTTTAACCTTAAGGCGAAAGCAAGTTGCTTGGTTGCGTCGTCGTGTGTATGTGTGTAGTAGTGTGATAATGGAAAGTCTGTTCTTTCTGTTCTTTCATGCACGTATGTATATGTATGTATGAGTGATTGTACGAGTGTAGTTGTGTGTGAACTACGTTTAGGCAGTGGGAGAGAGGGATGAGTATGAGTGCTAGTGTGTGTGTGTGTGAGAGAGAGAGAGAGAGAGGGAAGGACGAACGTTCGGTTTACGAAGGAAAGGAGAAGGCCGACGCTTCGGTGGTGAGCAAAGTCGGGGAGCGTGCGAAGGGTTCACATGCTACAGTAGAAGATTTGGCGGGAAAAGGGGTTGCCCGTAGATACGATTGTTCTGGGACGACATACATGCATACAGAATGTCAGACACCCCGCAACAGAGACAGAGAGAGAGAGAGAGAGAGAGAGAGAGGTAAACTACGCACTGGAAGTATAGCATAATTCTTGCCGTTGTTGTATGTACGATTAGAGAGGCCTATTAGTGCTTCATAATCCTCGGCACTCGTGTCGTAAGTTAGTATTTTATTTAGCATTGCTCCTAACTGTGCGTAATGTTAACATCGAGGTGGAATAGTTTCTTGCAACACATTGATTCCTGGCCTATTAGTGGTTCATAATCCTCGGCACTCGTGTCGTAAGTTAGTATTTTATTTAGCATTGCTCCTAACTGTGCGTAATGTTAACATCGAGGTGGAATAGTTTCTTGCAACACATTGATTCCTGCTTCATCTTCTTGCCTGTTCAAGTCGTTGTTGTATACCATTACACGAAGCTTGGAGGCTTGGACACTGTCGTGACGAGCATTGCTTCCATGTTATTGTCTACGTTCGCGTATATATGTACAAAAATACATGCGGAACGATACGGTCCACGGTGAACTTGCTTATAGTGTGTGAGGTACAGGAGCGAGCAGGGCTAAATGTACTCGAGTAATACGAGATTAAAATTACTGCATTACGATTCTGAGTCGGTTGATGTGGGTGTGTATGCGTCTGTGTGTGGATGTGTTTTCGAGTAGATTTATCTGTGTGTTTGTGTGTGTGTGTGTTTATGCGTATGCCTGCATTTATGTGTGATATTACGGTGGTGCCCGCCGCCTCCTTTTCTACCCGTTGGGGAAATAGTTGAGGATTTTTTTTGGACGCGGGGCTGTCGGATTCCCCGGTCATTGGCCCCATGACGTTGTCCCCTGTTATGTACACACGCTGCCTCTGACAAGGACCGAGTCAGTCTGTGTGAAAGACCCAAGTCCTGTGCATCTCCTCCCGTCATCCTCTCTCGGTTTCACTCACTCTGTCTCTCTCCGTCTACCTCAGTGGTTAGAAGTTAGTACTCTCTGGTCTTGATCTTGTTCTTCTTGTGCTGAAGGGAATCTGGAAGGAAGCATTTCATACATTCACATCCAACTTATTTCAAGTCATTTTTCTCACAGATCAGCTCACTCTTATTTTTTGACCGTGTGTCGTTAGTGAGTGAAAAGTCCCTTTTCCAGAGGCTCTCAGTCAGTCAGATCTGATACATATATGTATATGTATATATATATATATAGGTAGCGGAAAGTCATGTTGATTTTCTTTTATATAACAAGGGAAAAGTCTATAGTTCTGAGTCAGTATCTAACCATCCCCCGTGTGGTCCGTTCACCCCTACCAGAGCGCTCTGTGTGAACAGTCTGAGTTGAGTGAGAGTCAAGTCAAGAGTTTGAGCATTTCATATCTGGTGGATTGGGGACATTATTTTATTCTTCTGTTCTCAAACATTATTACGTGACGAAGTATAGGAATACTATATTCCTCGCTATTTATATTTTTGCTACTCCCTTGCCGCCATCATCATCGTCTTCCCATTTGGAAGAAACGGAAGGATAAGAGTGGCCCTGCTAAAGAAATAACTCCTCTCCTGTTTATTTTCTGCTGAGGTCCTGAAATTTTTATAAAATTTCCCTGCTACACTACTTATGTACAAACACAGTCCTCCCCGAACAAGTTGTAAGTTAATTCAAGATTCACCAGCGTCGCCCTTGTAGATACCATACCCCCTCTCGCCGCCCCCGTCGTCGTCTTCCGCGGGTATTCCGAGTAACAAGTGACCAGGGCGTACCGTAAGGTCAACACAACAAGGAATCCTCCATTTCTCTGGATATTTGTCTGGGAGCAGTTTTTATTGTTAGGATGGGAATGGGAAGACTGAGACAGACGGAGAGAGAGAGACAGGGAGAGAGAAAGGAAGTTTTTTCCATTCAACTCTGTCCAACCAACGACGAAGGTATGCATAACTTGAGTAGCTCTTGATATTTCTGTACTTAAATACCGCTCCACTCCGTCTTCTTCATAGGTGCCATGCCCTGCGGCCAGGTAAGAATCAAGTAGTTTCTTTCGTCATATATCCTAAGTCCACTCCTCTCGTCCGTTGCTCTCCGATTGCATAGTCCGCATAGAATATTTTTTATCACCTCTACAACATTCTCGTCTACTATTCCAATCTCGTTTCAAAGCCCATGCACACACGCTTCTGTCTTAAAGGCATTGTCCTAAAGTGTAGTGAGAGAGTTTTCGTGTGTGCATGTGTGTGTATGTGTGTGTGTTTGTGCATGGGATTGTGTAGCTGTGCTTGACTGAAGGTATATACATGCGTAGTTCATGGGAGGACACATAGGGAGGAACCATGTGTGCGCGCATTTCTAAATTGGTGTGTGTGTGTGTGTGTGTGTGTGCGTATGTGTAGAGTGCGGTCGTGGAGGGGAATATATACCGTGAGAGTACATGTTATATACTTACTGATATGCGTGCGGGTTTGCGTGTGTTCTGTGCTTGTCATCATCAGCAACATCATCATCATTATAATACCTAGGCTAAACCTTATATGTACATAGTCCTCCGTCATAGAAATATCATAGCCGCACATGTGGAGAAAAATGCGGCGGTGGTGGTGGTATGAGTGAGTGAGCGTGTGTGTGCGTATGTGTGCATAAGCATGCATGAAAAAGATGTGGCAGGCATTTTTAGTGCTACTGCCATTATACTATTATGTTATATCCGAAAAACGTTATGGTTATCTTAGTAGCATGTGGCTTTCATGTGATAAATCCACACATTCACACACGCTTGGCAAAGTTCAACTTGAATTTGGTACTGTCGCTCCACACTCTTCAGGCCGACACGGAGCCATTGCGCCAACTACATGTCACTATGTCTAAAGTCGTGTACATCTACTTGAAAACTACCCAGTATAACCAATATCCTTTCCGTTTGTTCAGATTGATAAATGGAATTTGCGTCGTCTTTTGTACGGCCTGTGCCGCACGACTGACTATTTACGGTAGTCATCTTTACCCTGCCGTCGTCTTTTTCTGATTCTTCCGCTCCTCCTGCTCAGCCTAAATTTGTTAAATTTGTGACGACTTCGTCAGCACACATAACAGAGGGAGTGGGGAACTTGTGGGGATAGGAAGATGCAAAAACTGGTTGGCGGCAAATTTCATTGTGTTTCGACTCTTTGCCTGTCTTGTCTGGCTGTTGGGCGCCATGTCAGAATGCTTATCATCTCGATAGCCAATTCTCTCGTACACACACACACACACATACACACTGTCACTTACAAAGCTCGGGCGGTTCGTTTTTCACGCACTGACAACAACACTGTTCCAACTCAACCGATTTAGAAGCAAATTAGCCAATCATATCATGACTATCGACTCTGAATCTCTCTTACACGAATTGTGAGACTTTCATTTCCTCACATTCAGTTGTAGCCGCCCAAATGATCTGCTGACCATCCCAACTCTTTGTCACGCACTGCAAAACCATGATCGTGATGACTGTAGACTGACACGGAGTTTTTGCACCAGGATTCGATGCACTATTCAATCCGCAGTTTACATAGTGGAGATATATAGGCTCGGTGATGGATGGGGAAATGCCTTTGAGAGTTGTCCAGTTGAAAAGGCTGCTATGAATTATAGCATAAGTTCCTGTCCTCCAGTTATAGAAGAGGTATTCGTAGGACGCCTTTCGTCATGCGCCACACCACAGCACTGCTCTGGATGCTTCCAAGCGTTGGAGAGGAGGAAAGCGGAAGTGGCCACTTAAGCTTTATTTTGGAACATTCCTCCGAAATGAAACTCTCTAATGGCTTTCTGGACGGAGGAAATAGGGGGAGGGGGTGGAATTCTCAAGGAATCGTGGCACATTTGTCGACGGCAATTAAAAGTGGAAACATCATGATCATGATATGATATGAGGAGGAAAAGAACGTTCAACCCGAGACACGTGCCCATGGCATGTTTTATTTCACAGAAACTTCTGAGACTCCTGTGCTCTGAGAGATGGGGTTTGCTAGTGCTGGTAGTTGAGGTCTTCCCTGCTTACGACTTCATAACAGGTTTTCTCTTTATATACAGGTCGCTGCTACAACCTACGACTCTCTCTCTCTCTCTCTCTCTCTCTCTCTCTCTGTATCGCATCAAACTAAAACTTGGTCTTTTCTACTCTTATGTAATTGCAGCATATGTGTACATATGTGCGTAGATAGCTCGAAAACAGTTTTTTAGTTTGGTGGCATAGCGAGTCAATGATAAGTCAGCTGTCCCACGCCTCGTCTCTCTCTCTCTCCGACGATAGAAGGACGAACATTTATGACTACTGTTATCGCCGATGGTGCGAATTGAGGTGGACATGTCCCGTTCGGTCCTTCTTCCTCTGTTTCATTTCTTTGGATGCATAGGTTCTACCCAGTGTTGGCGTGAGCATGACATTGACCATTGGTCAATAGTCAGGTTAGGTTCGGCTAAGTATTATTTTAGAACATATTTTAGGACCAGTTCCATCAGTACTCCTGTGTGTGTGCGTAAGTGTCTCCCTCTGGGTGTAACATGTGTTCACAGTTCCATACACATGAAGGGTTGTGCATGTTTTGGTGTGAAGATTCTCTTTTTCCTTTGTTTATAATGTGCGTGGAGTTTTCTTCAAACGAAACAAATAGTATATTCTCTCTGACAGCTCTTCTGTGACTCCCTGTATACACGACATTGTCGTCTTAAGAGCTCTCTTCCTTAATTTAAATTTACAGAGGAACGCGCGCTCCTCTGCCTCTAAGTTAGTCTCTGCCGTATCATGGCATGGTATAGTGTGTAGGGAAGTGACGCTCCGTTAGTGTTACATATACAGCGTTTCACTGCATTATCAACATATATATACATATATAGACGCGTAGTACGGTTTGTGGGAAAGGGTTGTTGGAGACAGCAGCGTTCCGTTCTTTGCCGTTGCCGTGTTACACTCACTAACTCACACCACATGAGAAGCGTTGCCTGCGATACGAGGTACATCTATGAAACCCCCGAAGTCGTAGGGTGCTCCATCCATCCTCGTAGAAAAACACACGCATATGAACACACACACACACACACACACAACGTTTTTGCAACAACCTACTTTTCGCCAATTGGCCATCCCCGCACGCGCAATTCCCTCGTTCCAATGCGGTCTTTCGTCGAATCCTCGTCCACTCACTCCGTTGTGCTACATAAGTTGAGGCTGTGGAGGAGCTCCCTCTTCTATCCCATGATGGGATAGCTCAGGAGTCATTCAGCAGTTAGCCGTCGTGGGTGAAACAAGTCCGTGTGGGTCACTGCCAACTCATGATACTTAGAGGTTAGTTACCCCAGCCGGTACTACTTGCTATACTTCTATCATACACTAGTTCCACACACATATAACACAGGGAAGGAAGTGCTATAGTTTCATTTTCTGGAAAAAGTCTCATTTTTAGTTAACCTCCAACTCCCTTTATTCCAGTCACAACAACTACCGTTATCTAGTTCCGTGGGACAATTTGAATTTTTTTTACTCAAATTGGATCCGATTTACAGTGAATGGAAGTTGACTTGAGGTGAAAAACCGTTAGTCATAGCCTAGGTGGTCACAAGTATAAGTGATACGAAGCCACACGGCGGACGGCTATCTGCTTAGAATTGCTTGAAGGTGTGGAAAACAGTGACTTGATTTACGCATATTTAGTGAAGCTGCACCGCTTTGCCAGAGTTCTCCCCTCATATCTCACTACCGTATGAGAAGTTGAGAGGAGTGGACGTGTCTGTGTGAGTGGAGGAGGATTTTGCATGGTACGGATTTACCCGCTCCAGCTGATTCTTGGAAGCTCCCGCTCCTGTTCGAGTTGCAGGGACCAAGCATTAGGTCTTCAGTTCAGCACGAGATCGCAGAAGTGTGCATTGAAGCTGTGGCATTTTGAGGTGATCGTTGAGTTCACGTCCCTACGTTCACACGCAGTCAGTCTGTGTAATAGCTGGCGCATAAAGGTTAGAGCTTCAGAGGCAGTTCTCAATCTCAACTCATCATGGAGGTCCCTCGCCGACCAGACCATGCTGAATTGTCCACACTCGTGTCCCGTACCCTCCTTTTCTTTGATTTTGTGGCCTAGTGGCTCCACATACATTTAATTTCCTCTTGTTTTCCATCATACTCGCGTGTGTTCCTCACTGGTGTCATGTATTCTTTGAGTTCCCAGAGTACGCAGAAGGAGGCAGAGAAAGCGTGAGATACGTAGTTATATTTCAGCGAATGGCAGGACAGAGCTATACTTTGGTTGAAAAACTGAAAGAGGATAGGAATCGCATAGATAGAGACATGTACGAGAGGCTTGTGTAGG
>WJFA01003918.1:0-11700 GCA_009870155.1 Pseudobourletiella spinata | reverse complement strand
TAAATGCCCTCCAGCAATTCACCAGTCCACTGCAAGACTACGAAACCTTCCATTTTGATCCTGTTGTATATCATGGCGAAATAGTCCATCGGCACTGTAATAGGATTTAATACGGTTAGACGCTCTAATTTCATATATTGAACGACTGGAACTGTTAGTGTACTAACGAGGAGTGTACCCGGTCTGTAATCTGGGCACTTGAGCATGACTAGTACCGTCGCACGAAGCGCTGTCTGAAACCTAAGAAAGTGCCAAACTTTGTTGCGCATGGCATGGCTTAGTCCCTCAAAATAATTATCAAAAAAATTGATTTTGGCGAAATCCAAAACGGGAATTTTCTTATGGGAAATAACATAGGATTTTTTAATCTTCCAATGGTCCCCCCTTGGTACTTTTTCAGGAAAATTATGACAACTGTGCTCATGACTGAGGGAAAACAATACTTCAGTGGAGTGGAAAATGCTATGTATTGCTTAAAATTTCACAGGGAGGACTAAATGTCATTGTTAAGAGAATATTTTTTATACAATATATAGAATTTTCCACGAAAGTATTGTTTCACCTCAGTCATGAGCACATCTCATCATTTTCCTGAAAAAGTACCAAGGGGGGACCATTGGAAGATTAAAAAATCCCATGTTAATTCCCATAAGGAAATTCCCGTTTTGGATTTCACGAAAATCAGTTTTTTTGATAATTTTTGTGAGGGACTAAGCCATGCCATGCACAGCAAAGTTTGCCGCTTTTCTAGGTTTCAAACAGCGCCGCGTGCGATAGTACTAGCCCCGTTAAATTATTCCGATGACAGACCGTGCAAATTCCTCGTAAGAGGAGTGGCATACCAAGGTTAGGCTTCGCGGGATCGTTATTGTAGGTGGATATGGCGCCACATAGAGCAATCCGACTTCCTGGGTTCATGTTACGAATAACATTGTACGTGAATTCACCCCCCACCTGTCATCCAAAATCCAATCGGCCATTTGGCATGAAAACTTCTACGACCTTTGACGTCAGAACTTGGAAGAATTACGTTGTCAAAGTAGATATCGATGCCGCCCTTGGCGGCTTCCTGCAAATTTGTGTGCAGATCAACTTCCTTGTAGTTGAATACCTCGTCGAATCCCAGATCATTCTTCAGCCACTCAACTTTCTCTGCACTTCCGGCATATCCAATAACCTTCAGCCCTGGTTTGCGCATTTTTTCAATTTGCATTTTTAAAATGTTTTTATTACTGAACTGCATTATTTCCAATGACATTTTTGATTTTTTTGCAATTTCACGACTGCAATGGATACGTTGCCATAATAATTGTCATGGACTTACCCAAGATTTTTCCGATTTGTCCCACAATACTGCCCACGGCTCCAGCGGCCGCAGAAACGACCAAAGTCTCACCTTCCTTGGGCTGGCAAATTCTTGTGAGTCCGAAATAAGCAGTGTTTCTGTAATCGTAGCAAAACGTACAGGTGAGTGACACTTGGATACTAAGGGACCCCGTGATATAAGACTCATCCTTATGGGCTCCCATTTCAAGTTGAAAAAGTTTTTACACATGACGGAGACCTACCCAGTCATTCCTAGGGCACCGAGGGCGTACGAATCTGGGAGTCCTTTCAAATC
Organism: Pseudobourletiella spinata; assembly: GCA_009870155.1. Classification (NCBI taxonomy): domain Eukaryota; kingdom Metazoa; phylum Arthropoda; class Collembola; order Symphypleona; family Bourletiellidae; genus Pseudobourletiella; species Pseudobourletiella spinata. Next base: position 10,079 of record WJFA01003918.1, on the reverse strand, counting down.
AGGAAGTTTGCATGCAGTCATTGGCCCTTGTTCTGCAGGTGCCCCCGGGCTAACGACACTCAAGTCTCTCCATCCGAGATTGCCCAAAATCTTCGTGTCCACTGGAAACTCAGGATGCCGGCTTTCGATGACCCTATGCCCATCCAATACATGGCGTTCATGGCCGCATGTCCACAATGAAGACCGAACGACGTAGTGTAAATTGCCAACCTTTGGCAATTCACACTACGGCTGGTAGTAGGAGTGCTGCCGCGGCAAAATTTAAAGAGGTTTTTCATAGCAAAACGGAAAGGCTTGAGCATCATGGTATCCCATTTTCGACTACCGCCCAGTATGTGATCCTCCCACCGGGTCATTAGGATTCCGCGCTACATTTCAGCATTCGGTCAATTCTGGCGGGAAATACGAAATTATCTGTTTTACATCTGCGAATCGCGCATAACTCGAGAACGCACTGACCGATTTGAGTGATTTTGTTTTGAACGATAGAAAACTCAATTCTGTAGGACATGTTTTAATGATTTTATAAACGCTGCAATAGGTTTTTCAAAATTTCAAAAAAAAATTCGGAAACGCTACAAATAATATTTATTGAAAATCAAGAAATTTTGCAAATTTCTTTTCAAATTTTGAGGAACAACGCAAGTAATATGAAAACAAAGTATGAGTGAACATCCTAGAAAGTTTAATTCTCTATCGTTTAAATCGAAAATCAGTGATATCTGTCCACGCGTTTGTGAGTTAGGCGCAGTTTTCCGTGGGACCACAAAAGTAAAAATAATTGTGATCACTTAAGCGGAATCGTGATTACCCAGTGGGAGGATCATATACTGGGCGGTAGTCAAAAATCCGATACCATGATGCTCAAGCCTTTTCGTTTTGCTATGAAAAAGCTCAAACGATTTAGAATAACGTTTACGCTAATGCTATGTTTGATCTTTTTTGTAATACCGACCCATCCGACTGATTATCTTACCTCGCAACCTGATGACCCATTAGTGTAGAGCCCAGGGGTAAGTTGATGGCGTGCCCCCGCATGTAGGGATCCACAGTCAGCCATTCTGCTTTCACCAGAATTTCTAAACAAGTAAGAAAACGTAGTCTGAATATTCAGAAAACGGAAAGAGGAGTGTGAGGATCAAGCTAAGTAAATTCCCACGTCCATCTTCCAGCGGTGGCAGCTTCTCCGTCACAAGTTTGAAATCCGTCAGTTTTGGCACTCCCTCGAAACGCTTATCCAGAGTCCATTTTCGTGCTTCCATTTTGAAAATCAAAGTTTTCCTGTACTATTTTTTAGGTGGGAACAGTTGAACGGAGCACTCGATCCAATGGATGATTCTGCAACAATGAAAATGTTTCATTCCTCACGGGTTTGATAATTGTTGAAGTGCAGTCGAGGTCATATGCTAATTAAGGACTGTCCATAAATTATTTCAATGCTAGGATCATTACAGGAATGGTAGGTATACTACATGTAGCAATAGCATGTGTAAAGCAGGCAAATGGCAAATGTAAGCAAAGCGCACAGCAAACTGCAGAAACTGTATTTTTTCCGTTACTACGTGGAATGTCCAGTTACGTGTCCACTAAGGGTACGTGGTGAGGCTCGCAACTAACCGCAAGGTCGCACTGAACAAATGAACGGCAGTGACAGGAGAAGTGCTGTAGCATTAGTTTTGTTTTTGTCACTCAGTCTGAATTGTTGGCGTGAACGTGGCAAGGTCCTCTTCACCAAGATTATCTATCTCCTGATTTATTATCTTGCTCATCACAGCCACCTCTTCTGATGCGATTTATATACAGGCAAAATTTGAAGAGGGAATAAAGTTTAGCGCGCCTGGTGCGTCATTTCGTGGGGTACCGATTGAGTGGACCAATTTGGAATCCCGCATTTCATACCAGAGCAGAGGCTCAACTACTTTGTTTTGAGCCCAAGCCGAGGTCATATGCTAATTAAGAACTGTCGAAAAATGATTTCATCATTGTTAGGATCATTCAATGATGCGTAGGTATACTTCATGTACCAAGTAATAATTAGTTTTACAAACAGTACACCTGAACAAGGTACTGTAGTATCATGCTGTTCTAGCATTTGAATTTTGGTCATTCAATTTATGCACAGTCCCTTCTTCACGGAATGGCCCAAGAAGTACACAGCTAGCTGCAAAAACTATGCTATTTCCATGTTCACATGGATAACCCAGTCATGTATCCCGCAAGAATACACAGGGAGGTCCAAAACTATCTTCAAGGTCGTGCTGGGCAACTGGACAGCAAGGAGAGGAGAGCTATTGGAGCATTAGTGTTATGTGTCTGTCTCAAGGTCGCCTGGAAGAGGCAAAGTCCTCGTGTCTAAAACTATCTTCAAGGTCGTGCTGGGCAACTGGACAGCAAGGAGAGGAGAGCTATTGGAGCATTAGTGTTATGTGTCTGTCTCAAGGTCGCCTGGAAGAGTCAAAGTCCTCGTGTCCAAGATTCTCCTTGTTTTTATTACCTTGCTCATCACAGCCAATTTCGCTGATTTAATTTATATTTCGGGGGAAAGTTCAATATGGAATAAAGTGTGCCTGCTTATGTCATTTCATGTAGGGCCTGTAGAGTTCCGGTGACCGCGTCTGCCCTCGCCTATAAAAGCCAACGGACTGCGCCAGCGCGTCGGATTTAGGATGTGACCGTCGACCACGGAGGACACCCCTCATCCGGCGTGAGAATTTTCAGCAACTGATGCTACTATTTCCTTTGGAAACCTACAGATGCTGTAGTCAGCATTGGGGTATTGATGAATCATAACACTCCTAAATATCATCGTCATCACAGTTGCGAGAACATTTTACGCTGTCGATAACTGGATCGCACTGCTTCCGAAAACGACTGACGCAGAATTTACAAAAGAAGCTTTTCTTCTTTGTATCATCGGAAGAAAGGAGTAGAAATTATTAAGGCAAGCAAAGTGATAAACTGGCTGTCCGTTTCTAATTTCATGGATCAAGAAATAATTAACGACTGATGTACCGTCAAACCAGCCTTAGATAACTCGTTTGACGCTATGCGTCAAAATGCACTCAACTGAAACTTAATCCTAAATAAGCTCGCGAGACGTCCAACACAATGCAGTAATGCAAGTCTGGGTAGGATGTAATTTATTTTCAACCCTGCGCGAAAATGCGCACTTGGATGCGCAAACGCCGTTCCATCAGTCAAGATTCTATTTTAATTCGATTTTATTCGATAAGCACATACGCCGCTTGCATCATGCGCGTCAAGGTTAAATGTTAAAAAGTTTCTGTCAAAGGTGGACTTTAGGCTTTCATAATTTTTTTCCCCGTGTTTGTGCCACTCAGGAGGTCGATGAAAGCTTGAGGCATTTTCTCAAATCCCTCGTTAATCGTTTCCTTCACCTTCAGTTTTCCCTGTTTTCCAATGTCATCGGCTTTCAACCCCACCATTGCATCTCCTTTAAAAATAGTGTTACTGTTGACATCGGCTGACCTCAATAACCCAATGTCGCAACTGGTGAACGCCCTCCAGCCATTCACCAGCCCACTGCAAGACTACGAAACCCTCCATTTTGATCCTGTTGTATGTCATGGCAACGTAGTCCATCGCCACTGTAATAGAATTTAGTGCGGTTAGATTCGTTGCATTCATAAATTAAAAAACTGGAATAGTTATAGTGCTAAGAGTACAATCATATACCAATACTCGGTTTCGATGGGTCGTTATTGTATGTGGAGATGGCACCACAAAGAGCAATCCGACTTCCTGGGTTCATGTTACGAATAAAATTGTAGGTGAATTCACCCCCCACCTGTGATTCAAAATCAAATCGGCCATTGGGCATGAAAGGTTACATGACCTTTGACTTAAGAACTTGAAAGAATTACGTTGTCAAAGTAGATATCGATGCCGCCCGGGGCGGCTTCCTGCAAATTCGTGTGCAGATCAACTTCCTTATAGTTGAAAGCCTCGTCGAACCCCAGATCATTCTTCAGCCACTCAACTTTCTCTGCACTTCCGGCATATCCGATAACCTTCAGCCCTGGTTCGTGCATTTTTTCAATTTGCATTAATAACATGTTTTTATTACTGAGCTGCATTATTTCAAATGACAGTTTTGAATTTCTTGCAATTTCATGATTTTAATTGACACGTTGCCATAATACTTGTCATGGACTTACCCAAGATTTTTCCGATTTGTCCCACAATACTACCAACGGCTCCAGCGGCGGCAGAGACGACCAAAGTCTCACCTGCCTTGGGCTGGCAAATTCTTGTGAGTCCGAAATAAGCCGTGTTTCTGTAATCGTGACAAAATGTACAGGTGAGTGACACTTGGATAGTAAGGGTACACCCCGTGATATAAGACTCATCCTTGTGGGCTCCCATTTCAAGTTTAAAAAATTTTTACACATGACGGAGATCTACCCAGTCATTCCTAAGGCACCGAGGGTGTAGGAATCTGGGAGTCCTTTCAAATCAGGAAGTTTGAACGCAGTCAATGGCCCTTACTCAGCAGGAGTTCCCGGGCTAACGATAGTCAAGTCTCTCCATCCGAGATCACCAAAAATCTTCGTGTCCACCGGGAATTCAGGATGTCGGCTGTCGATTACCCTGTATACAACACATTACGCATGGTCGTATCTGCCATGGATCTGCCGTACTTCCAAAATTCAGGCTGATTTAGTAACTGAATTGAATTTAATATGAATTGAATCTATTTTATGGCTCGTGGGCACGCTACAGCGACAACAATGTACATTGTTTAGCATTGTTTGGGATCATATGGGACAAACACCGTTTTGGAAATCATCATATTTCGAATCGCCGTTTGTGATATAACAAGAAAGAACAGGATGACACCTCAAAACTTTGTTTTGTAACAACGGTCCTACACGTTCGTTATCTTACCTCGCAACCTGACCACCCGTTAGTGTAGAACCCAGGGTCAGGTCATTAGCTTGCCCCCGCATGTAGGGATCCACAGTCTGCCATTCTGCTTTCACCAGAATTTCTAAACAAGTAAGAAAACGTAGACTGAATATTCAGAAAACGGATAGAGGAGTGTGAGGTGAGGATCAAATTCAGTAAACTCCCACGTCCATAGGTATACCTCATGTAGCAATAGCAAGTGTAAAACAGGCAAATGGCAAATGTAAGCAAAGCGCACAGCAAACTGCAGAAACTGTTTTTTTTCCGTTACTACGTGGAATGTCCAGTTACGTGTCCATTAAGGGTACATGGTGAGGCTCGTAACTAACCGCAAGGTCGTACTGGACAAATGAACGGCGCTGACAGGAGAACTGCTGGAGCATTAATGATATTTATGTCAGTCAGTCTCAATTGTTGGCGTGAACGCGGCAAAGTCCTCGTCACCAAGATTATCTATCTCCTGATTTATTATCTTGCTCATCACAGCCCCCTCTTCTGATGCGATTTATAATCAGGCAAAATTGAAAGAGGAAATAAAGTTAAGCGCACCTGGTGCATCATTTCATGGGGTGCCGAGTGAGTGGACCAATTTGGAATCCCTCATTCTATACCGCAGCAGAGGCCTAACTCCCTTTTTTGGAGCTCAAGCCCGCCCACGCCCCGCCGGCTTTAAAAATCTAAAATCAAGTAATAACTAATTTACTGTTTTGCATACAGAGGATGATTAAGATAACATATTGTTGTCCAACTAGTTGGGTGTGTAAAATTTGGGTGACCAGCTTCTGAGGTGTCTTAAGATGCGGCCTGTAGCATTCATCGGGCACCAGCATACAAGAAGTACCTCACGGCGAGTGACGCTCGGATGCTCAGAAAAATTAATCGGCAATACTTTAGCCAATCACCGGCCTACTACATTTGCGTATGCATGAGCCAAGTGCAAGCAAATTTCCATGAACCATGTGTCATCCAATGTGTCATTCAGTCATTACATGTTTCAAGTTTCCCTGCTTGAATTGTTCTGAATTAAATACATCACTGGGACAGTTCCTCTTAGCCTGGTTTTTGTAGCATTCCAAATCGGATTCTTCGCGGGATATTTAAAACGATTTTTAAAGGAATCGGCTGCGGAAGGTTTAGCTGATTATCTTGCTCAACGTAACTCTTCAAAAAATAGCTTACATGGTAAGGATCCCGCATGTGCCCCGAGCACACACTAGGCACTATGCGGATAATTCAAGCAGCTGAGGATGAAGCCCTGGTAAGGCGGAGCAGTTTGTGAAGTTTGCTTGATGGGGAAAAGAGATCCCGTGTGCGACCAGTGAGTGACAGCAACTTAATATAACTTAATCACGTTAAGAAAAAATCATGACATACTGGCGTGCAAAGTCAGACTGGCACTAGGAGTAAATCCAAAGCGCACACTTTTATAGACTGGTGCCGAGTGGAATTTTACACATGAAAGTTACATGAAGTAGTCAAGAAAAAGTGACGTGTTTCGAGGAGATTATAAAATGTAGAGTGGTGGCTCTAAAGACTGTGTCAGAGGCTGAGTATGGTCGTACATCGACTAATCTCTAAACTCAAAATCTAACTGAAATAGGGTTAAGCGGTAGGAACGATAAGTGCCATAATCCAGCTGGACGTCAGACTCTATGCTAAGCTATGCCAGTATACTAGGGATGTCCAAATACTGATATGGTATTCACATCTTGGGTGATACTGATACGATACGGCCAGTAATGGCTGCCGTAAATGTGACACCTCATTTATTGTGTTTAATCTCTAAACCAGATGGCGCATTGCATCTCTATTCCTAGCATTTATAGTAGTCGTTAATCAATTCCCGGATGTGTGTTGCTGTCTCGGGCAGAAGACCCCGCCCAACATGTTTCCATTCGAATTGAATTTCTAGTCTGTGATTTTAGGGTCGGATGACTTTGCTTACTTCAAGTTCGTCAAAGGCAAAAATCATCAGCAGGATCAAATGGGTTTTGGGGCGGATTTTCGGGCGCGGACATTGTGGACAAGTGAGAGGACGTGGGGGATTAGGATGTTGTGAGTTTAATGTTAACAAAGGTAAATAAAACCCAGATATTCACTGAAATTCGTCACAGCACGCAAATATTGGTATCAGTTAAATGTCTGCTAGCACAATACAGAGACGGGCTAATTACGTGGAATCCCGTTACACATTACAAAATACACACTTTTTCTGGGCTTTCCCATTACCCATCACAAAACACAATTATATTTCTCTAGCTTACCCATTACAAAATACAAATACTTTTAAAATTTGCCATTACACAATAACCATTAAATGTAATTATGAAATGGACATTACATTGAATTCAGGTAAATCCTTGCATTTCTACAATACAAAACTAGAAATTACATCATCCACAAATATCTAAAGATGGAGGGATAGGAGGTTTCCGAATTAAAACATGCAATGGCAGTGATATATATAGGATGGTCGATTGGTTCAATAGTGAATGCATTGATATACATCTTTTTAAATAGTATCTGTTTGGCGCCATTGACGGTCGAATTTGATTACCAAACTCAATGGTTTCTCATGCACATCGTGAGCACCATATACATGTGGGTGAGTTGTCTGCAAGAATACAACTGAGGGGTGGAACCTTGCGGGGGTTGCATGGTTGGATGTTCAAAAAGTCCACAAAATGCTATTTCTCGACCCGTCCCTTTTCGACATGAACCACACAGCGCTCAATCCTGAATTTTCGCATGGTTAAAAGTACTGGTTGTATTTTCCATTACAAAATGCATTTTAGACAGCAGCGGTTACTCATTACCCGTTACAACACATCGTCTTCGTTGTTGCCATTACCCATTACAGTTACGTCAACAACGTTACCATTACCCATTAACCATGAGTAATGGGTAATGGTTAATGGATGGTTACCCATTATATCGTCGCTGGCACAATGTAACCTAGTCCAACAGTAATTAGTTATGGATGAAATCCATATAGGACTTTAACATGTGTTAGTGTTGACTGAATGCAATGACCTACAGAAAGCGGCACAGCATTTTATGTGTCGTACATTTCAGAATTTGTTTTCACTGATTATTCTCTGTGCTGCGTAGAAAGGCTCAAGTCTGATTTCCTTCGGGAGAGATTTCAGCTTTGAAGTTACAGTCTCCATTATGTTTTACTTTTTTGACACTGCAATTCCCTTAAATCCCCATAGTGTCGAACAACTTCTTGCACTCGAATCATTCCGCCCGTAATTTTACTGTAAAGACATGAACACCACTGGAACACTCTGCCGCAATACATACGAAGTCTTGTTCCACCAAGGGACTGCACGGAATCTTCTTTACCAATATGATTGTGCGCTGATCCTCCGTGGGCATTTGCAGGGCAGTAGCAGTAAGCAGGGCCATCGTAAGTTCACCCTCGGAAACATTTTCATTTTCGTCTTTCCCCAACATCGACGTAGTCATCATGAGTAGTAAGCATCTAATAAAATGAAGTCCGCCAACATCTTAGCCTCCAGGACAAATCTGTCTTCCACGTGTGAGATCTCTTGCTGGTTTGATCTTTGAGAGTGGCCACCTTGGTTCCAGCACTTGACACTACAGCAACGACAATAGAAGGAGTACGACGAATCGAATAAAGCGGTTCTCCCTTTTAAGGGCATCTGAGTTCCGATAGACGGTCGGGGGCCATGGGTACCCAGGTCAGCTTTGGGCATACAAGTTCGTCGAGGAGTAGAGTTTTGTAGGCCTGTGTTAAAATCCGTTAAATACATTTTGCTTGACAGAAGCGAGGAGGTCGTCCAAGGGTTTTAAAATTTGATAACATTATTATTTAACCCTTTTATTTACGTTATGTCGTCCACCAGTACGCACAAGCATACCTTTAGATTTTTCATAGCGTCAGACGGTCAAAAGTATAAATAGAGATGGCGGCAATGCAGATATGAAACAAATGCCTTCTTTCCATGCAAAAACATGGCACGACGAGACTCTCTGTCATTTTGGCCTCGGGCACTACTTTTCGGCTTCTATTAAAAATCCAGGTTAAAATGACCTGCAGTTAAAAATTCAGGTCAATGGGTCAAACAAATTTGTCATTTTATAACCTGGGAGTCTAAGGTAAATACTTATAGGATTTCCCGTCAATTCTGTCAATGCGGATTTTCATGTTTCTGTGCCAGACTTGGGGTAAAGTGCAAAGGTCGACCATTTACAGGTGTCCCAAAAATATATGCTACATTTGGTTTAGCTCTCTAGTGAAAACGCCTCAACTGTCATCAACGATATCAAAGAAAACCGCATATCGAAAGCTATGGTTTTGGATTTTTTGATTCCATGCTACCACACAATTGTCTTTAAAGGCATCGGCTTTGAGTTGGCCGTACCAACCAGAGCGCCGTTGAGGTAGCACAACAGGCGAGGCTGACAAATAGAATCAGCAGCAAACGAAATTCAAAAACATCTATCTCATAGGACTATGCGATTTCTGGTTCAGGAGCTACGGGTATGAAAAGTCCCCATTTACAATAATTTTCAAAATCGTTTTTAGCATCAGGCATATTTTCAAAACCAGCGCGTGGATCTAAGCAACCACGAAGCAAAATCTAAAGACCTCAGCTTTCGATTGGTGATACGGTCAGTGCTTGTTTGTAAATAAAACGATAATTCGGTGTCGTTCAATTTTCTAAGAGCATACTTCAAACTGTGTAACACGTCCCTACCCTACAGTTGTGTAACGCAAAGTTTGAGGATACATGGGGCCTTACTGTCTTCTCGTAATTTATAGTAAGCTGGTAAAATAAATTGTAAACACTGAAGCAATCAGTTATCTGGGGCCATAGAAGCGGAATGTGTAGCTTCGAAGAAAGTGGTTCACTGAGCTGCATCCGCTCCCTTATCATCAGCAGCCGGAAAAGTTTGTACACCTAAACAGTCAAAATTGTGGAGCCCATCGTAGGTATTCCTCGAGGAGAACGGACGACGTTTTCCGCAAAAATTACATTCACGAACATGTTGCATCCAAAGCCACTAATAATAAACCTGACAAATGCCAAATTTAAAGACCTGCGATTAGCATCCACTCTTCCCGACGACAAAACACACCGCCAAAACGTTTCCATCGTCCAAACACCATGACATGCATA